>JAGDQP010011793.1:3225-50641 GCA_022664845.1 Lepisma saccharinum
ATATATATATATATATATATATATATATATATATATATTCACACTACTCTATTATCTGCTGTTTAATATGCGTATAAAGACCTTCCCTGAGTACACTATCAGACTGACCATTCGATAATCTCCACCTGTTCTTATTCTCTTGTTTGCCAGTGGAATCAGTACTTTTCTAATACATCGCTTCAGCACTCTCTTGCGTCATAAATTTCGTTCAGTGTCACAGCATACATTTTTCTTTTCTCTCCTACGTCTCTCTCATCAATTAATCGGACCAATATAGACAACCACTGGTTTACCTTTTTTTCATCTTAGTGAGAGACTTCACTGTTTCCAACCCTTTATTATCCCCAACTATTCTTGATTATTAATCTAGATTGTATATGTGTGAACGTTAGGATGTTTTCTGTGTACATTGGGGCCGTTCCAGGGACATTGCTTCTCTTTCATCCCAAGTTTATAACTTTAGTTCCTTGTACATGTGATCATATCTTTCTGTTCTTTCAAAGTATTTTGTTTTTCATTCCATTTCTTTCTCATGCATATATCTCTTGATTTGCTTGTCTTTTTCCAGAGTTTATAATTTAAACTTTTTGTACAGCTTTTACCTTTCTCTTTCACTATCTTTTCTCTTTTATTTTCTTCGACTTTTATTCTATTTATGATATTCTATTACGTCTTCTGCTTCATTAAGTAAACAGTGTTCTAAATAATCCCACTGCCTGTTAGTAATGCTGTCTATCTATGGAAGACAACATTCAGAACTACCACGTAAAAGACTTATCGTCAAGGAAAAGCTGCTTTGCCGAAGGCTAAGTGAGATTACATTGAAAAGCTCCAGCCATACATACAATACAATATGAAGAGCTTTAAAGCAAAATGTATGTGTCCCCCATAACTAAAAATGACATTAGAGATGCTGACTAAACAAAGTATACCAACACCAACATAATACCTATTTAACCATGTCGTTATTGTAAAACAGTTCAAAAGTTATCACAATTTCACCTTTTCAATTTTATCCACACTCAAAGTATGTAAAATCGCTTAGCTGTGTCTTAATTTACCATTGTATGCTATAAGGGGGATTAACCAAGCACTTGCAATAATGTTTTTGCTACTAAATATTTTTATTCCATTCAAGTAGATGGATTCATGTTAGTTGTAATTTGAAGATTTTCTTTTAGAAAGGCACTGCTGTCATTTTTAAGGTAAACTTTTGATACAGCTTTTCTTGTTTTTCTCAAAACTTCTGTCACTTGACTGATCCCGTTTCAGCAAACATCGATTCAAGTACATAGAATGCAAATGGCAGTAGAACACAACGCCACGAGTTAGACTAGTTCTATAAAATAAACGAAATTCTTTCTTTCACAATTGATAAGTATAATGACAGTATTTATAAGTTGTATCTGGTAATATATTCACATCGTTATAATCAAAACTCAGATTTTCAAACCGTGATGAAAGATTTAAATGTTTTCAAATTTAACGTGAGAAAAATAAAGTAGGTAACCCTTGCTATTATTATCTTCAAGAGAATAATAAAAATATTTTCTGAAATACTTAAATAAACAAAAATAAAAGATACAATGAGAAAATAGAGAAGCCAAAAACATGTCAAAGTACTGAGTCAATTTGGTATACTATGTAATACAATGTGGTTTACTTCTGTTTGATCAAGCTGTTTTAACAAATATCGACAAGGGTTTTTGTAAGCCTCAACTTTCCTTCTATTTTCCAATAAGAGATAATACTTTCAGGAAATGGATTTAGGAATTAAAACACTTCGCTTAAATCGTGCTTTTCTTTATTCCACAAGGATTTGCTTCTTTTTCACTTCCTCCTTTTCTCTTTTTCTTTAGCGTTTCCAAGTTGCATGCGTATGTGTTTTTGTGCTTTTGTGCCTGCACTTCAGTTCTACTAGGTAAAATATTTTCCAGGTATCAAACTATAATTTTACACTAAGTCAAGCATTATCTAAAAGACTTTCTCGTCTAGAATGTTAGAAAATGTCCAGATCGTTCTTCTGAGTTAAATGACAGCTTTTAATTATTGCCAAAATTTAGGCCCTTCCTGCGTAAAACGGTAGATATATATGGTATAGTTCATTATGCACAGACTGTTTGGTGGCATGTTAATTCATAATGGCAGTTGTACTAAACTAAATTAGCTTTATGTACAGTTTACTCCAAAAAGGTTGGCCGCATTGATTAGGCTGTTTTGAGCTGAAATTTCTATAAGTCTAACTTCGGGTATCTTCGGAAGCAGTAAATCAAAGATACCAGGTTCAAGCCCTGAAAGGTAGGGTGAACATTCGCAATGTGAAAAGAATTGTGCAAAAATGCCTTTCTTCTTTTAAGTACAATAAGACATGTTGAAATGTTACTAAGTGTAGAAAAAAGTAACAATCATTGAGATACTTAATAATTGAGATACAATATTTCAAAACTATGCATACATCTGATCACGTGATGGTTTTGTCATTTAAATGTAATGGAACCTTTCTAATATAACAGCTAATCTTCTTGTATAATACAAAATCTCAACGTTGCAGCTGTGCGGTCAAATCTTGAGAGATACCATTACATCCATTGAATATAATTCTCAGGGTCGCTCTTTCGAGTTCGAAGTATAAGGCCTTTGAAAACCACATATACCTAAAGAAGTGCCCCAAAGCTACACCGTAGTGGTGACAAAATGTAAAGTTGTAGAGAAACCGTTCACGATTGCTGCGGCGCTTTTCAACAGCCAGGGTAATGCGAACTATTCCTTCACTACGTCTAGCTACCAAGAAGACGTAGAATGATCACCAGAAAATAATTTATTCAATAGAGGATAAAACATAAACACCTCTGCAGCTTGTGCCTTCCATATACTTCTTACGTAACATGTACAATGAACATCCAGTAGTATACTTGACAATCTCTCATTCTGGCTACACATAAGATACAATTTCTATTTAGTTTTACAACTGTTATTTATTTTAAAACCCCATGCCATTAATTTCATCCCGCGCTTTACGCATAATATAAAAATGTTACTCACTTCGTTTATACATTAATAAGACATCTCGCGAGCACTGCATGAACCTTCGATATAATATGTAGAACATAATGTCATTCCATACGTTTTCATACGTAAAACAACCTCTCCAATGAAAGCGAAGACAGCAGACATTTTGTCTTGCATTCATAGTACAATGAACAAGACAAAGAAGAGAGAAATAATATCATTAGCAACGTATATCAATGCCATTCTTTTGGACACCGAAAATTCAGTCATTTTTCTTCAGAAGGAGTTATATCATCAAGAAGTACATAGATAAGTTCAAGATACCTCATTCGTAGACCGTGTTTTCGTGACGTGAGATCGTGTTTTCGATTCCCATTCTGGAAAATTTATTTTTATATAATGATATATTACTCAAATCATGAATAATTAGATAAAATAATAATAATCAGTTTTATATGTATTCATACAAGCATTTCAGGACATAAGTACTTATTATGTTTAAAACATAACATCAGAGAAGTGGTGGGTGTTGACAGAATGTCGGTATGTTATATGTGAACGCTAAATACAAATTAAATAGATGTTGTTATATCGAAAGTCGGATCAAGGTGATAGACATTCATGATACCTTGAACGATGAGCCACTAAAATGCTAAACTGTTCTTTAGTAAAGAAGACAGAAGTTCTTTCCATGGGCCTGAAATACTTTTTTATCTCTCTCTCTCTTGGTTGCAAATCCTAGACTTTTGTCATCTGAGGAAGAGAGTTTATAATTGTCTTATAAACTAGTAGGAAAAATATTTGATCTCACCAGGGCTCGAACCAACGTTCGTGTAGTGTTGGTTTAAAAAGCAAAGGTTTTAACCATGAACTACTTTTACAACTAGAAAAATTTTGTAAAATTTTAAGAAAATTTTTTATAATGCATATGTCAATGAAGAAAAATTTTGTAATAGAAAATACTAACAACATTTTGTGTGGCGTTAACTTTGGTTTTCGAAAATATTTCACCAATGCTTCTGATTAACGTATCTACTTCTCATCATATGTGACAATACGATGGAGTAGCAGCTCATTGTGGTGACGAACCAATAGTTTATTGTAAATTCCCACCCGTAAGTTTATGATGCTACATTGTAAAAAGTGGAAACACGAAATGGATGAAAGTTTCTCCGCTTTATGGAGAAACAAAAGTCGAAAATTAGCGTTTTGCTGTATTTACTCTTAAATGTGGATATAGTGAAAGTCCTTTAGTAAAAATATTGCTAACTTTAACTCCATTTTCAAGTTTAACATTTTCTTTCTCACAACTTAACGTTAGCTGAAAATGGGTTGAAACTGGCCAAAGTAATTTGACAGTGAACGTTCAACTTGGTTTACGCTTAACATTTGGTCATTTTCTGATCGAAGTGTAAGCTAAACTTGCAATTTTGAGGTTACGAGTTTGGTGGATGAAGTTGAAGCCTTGGTTGGATATTCTATAATCCAATAACAGGAGTAACGTTACTTGCTTGTCACTGAACGCTCCTCCATTTTGAGTGTCTATATTGCTTTTACAGTGTAAACAGTAAAAAGTTCACTGGTAGACAGAGGACGGCAAGGATTGCATTGACGGAAAGAGCAATTAAGTTTGGCATAAATCTTTACACTGTAGCAAACGTATCTCTCCTCTTTTTTCACGAGACATTCCTCGAAGTAAAACAAAAACATGTTAATGATTAACCACCTTCGCAGTAAAATCCTAGCTATAAATATCACTCAGAAAGCCATGAGCACCAACTGCCTTCACAGCTAAGTGGTTGAGAAGCTTGCTTGGTGAGCTACTGTGAGGACGTGTTTGAGTCGAGCTCCAGTATTTGGCGTCAAACAGAGTCTGTGCTCAATTTGTGTGAAGTGAAATAACTACTTTTGTTTATCAAGTTATTTAGTGAATATTATGGATCAATCTTCAAACTCCATTAGAAGAATTAATACAATTCAATTGGATTTACACGACATACGAGGAAGATTACATTTACCTAAACTACATGACACCATTGCCAGTGACCTAGGTCTACTGCCGCATGAAGTTTTGTCCCTTGAGGCGGATTTTTATTTAAAAGAGGCATTCCTCAAGATACAGAATCATTCCATCCTTCAACGAGCGTTAACAAAGTGTGCTGGAAAATTATCCTATGAAATAACAATTATACCTGTGAGTGAAGTGCTACCTGATTACATAACTATTGCCATATGGGTAAAGACTCCCACATTCGGCAATACTTTAAAGACTTTGGTTCAGTCGTCAATATTCAGCATATGTATTTTCCCAAAAATAGTATTTACGCCTTCAATGCATATTCTGGAAAGTGTTTAGTGACTTTTTCTAAACTATATCGAAAACTACCCACGTACTTTTCGTTATACAACTTCAAAATCCCACGTCGTGTGCATGGCGAATTGGTACGTGACAGTGTCAGTGATAATCATACTGCTACTACCTCTAGGCCACTAGATCAGAATTCTTTTCAACATCCTGTATTTCCATTATTTCAGGAAACTGAATTTTTTAAGTACTGCTGAGCAACACCAGAATTTAGAACAAACCATTACTACTGGCAACATTGAACACGATCCAGCTGAGGAAGGTGCCTCAAGTTCTGTGTTAGCAGCAGGTGATAGTTTGAAGGTCAGTGACACTCGGGAGTGTAGCCAGGGGTCAGTTATTGAATCAGCTGATTCTGTAACTTCCTTAAACAAAGCACATAATAGCGTAACAGACAATAGTGTGCTGTTGGTTTCAACGTGTTCTGATAACATTAGCAGTGGTGACGTTCGTGAGTCCAGTGTGAAGGGCACCAGTGCAGTGTCCCAAGCGCCGAGCATAAGTTCTGAAACAGTACCCTCTATTCCAGTTACAGTTGCTGCTAAGGAAACAACAAGTGGTCTTGACAGCGTGCAACTTCCTTTTTCCTGTTTGGAAAGCGATAGTAGTGAAGTGCAATCCCCAGTAGTGTTTGCGTCGGTGTCTCCAACTCCAAAGTAAAAAAAAAGTCAACAAACACAACAACCACCGAGCCGCTGAGCGAGTGCAAACTTCCCGATCCAGTACCACCCGGTGAACCCGCTCTCAGGTGGCGGGGGAAGGAAAAGACCAGGTACAAACTGTCTGTCATAGTGATTGACAGCACACAGGTACGTAATTCTTAGTTGTAACCAACGAAATATTGTTTGCAAGTGGACCTATACGCCCTTTCATAATGACGTTTTCAGTGTGCATTTGGGGCTATGTCATTTTTAGTATGACTAGGCTCCAACTTGCCACGTTTAACGTTGCCCATGCCGAATCGGAGACAAAAATATCATTGCTCAAACAGTTTGTGCATAAATCGTATGTCCATGTAATTACAGTGTAGGAAACAGTCCTCCCGATGTAGGACATATCTAATTATGACGCTATGCATATTTTTTTTCATTTACAAACTAAAACTGGAATTTCAATGTTTGTCAGAGGTGACCTACAGTATACTACTCTTTTCATGCATGAATCGGGCAGATTAATTTCCATCCTGTTGCAACAGCAAATAATATTAATAGGTGTGTATTTACCCAGTGAAGCAGGTAATAAGTGTCATTGTGAAGACTTTTTAGAAAATGTGGTGGCACTGGAACTGCAAAAATATCACAACTATCCACTTATTCTTATGGGTGATTGGAACATGACTCGTCAGAGCAAGAACAGTTCTACCGGAGTGAACAATAGTCTGGCTTTACAAAAAATCTATCAGGAATTTAATTTAATTGATAGTTGGGATGCTTTGTTCCCCAGAGCCATAGAGGCGACTTATTTTTACCCAACGGGATGGCTGGACGTCATCTATTATTCTAATCATTTTCACCATAAAATCAAAACAATAGCAATACAGCGGATGCCTTTCTCCGATCATGCTTTAGTCAGGTCTACAGTGCAAATTAATATAAAAACTCATTTCTCTCCAAGTTTTACGTGGAACTTGAACAATCAAGTCTGTGAACTTAATGAGTATAAACAACTCATTATGAACTTATGGGTGCAACATAATAAAAGAACTCTCAAACAACGTAATATGCAAGTATGGTGGTGTCAGTTTAAGAAAAGTGTAAAATTTGAAACAATTTCTTTTTCTAAAACTAGAGCTAAGTATGAAAGAGAACAATTACGAAGTGCATATGTAAATTTGCAATATTACAATCAATTAGCTCATAATGACGTAAAATGGTATTCTAAGGTGAAACAATTACAAAGTCAAATACGATTGTCACATGAAACACATACAGGGCGTCCAAGTTCACTCAAAATTAAATCAATTCGGTATACATGAACCGGCAGTTTTTCCTGGCATAATTAGTGAAAGAAAACGAGCTAAATGTAAAATTATTATTAATCATTTCACTGATGCTAATGGTACTCATGATGGGGGAACGTTTATGGTGCAATCCGATAGCATTATCTAAATTTATATAAACAACACACGATACAGGAACCCGCCTCATTCCTTTCTCGCGTCGATTTAAAACAGCTTAATATCGACCAACAACATACTTTAAGTGCACCGATTACTGATAATGAAATTCTTCTTGCCATTACAAATATGAATACCAATGCTTCTCCAGGGCCTGATGGAATCGGCCACAGATTTTACAAAACCTTTAGTAAATCATTAGTACCCTTCTTGCTTCAGTTGTATAATTTGTATTTAGGCAATAGGAAAATGGTTCTAGAAATGACTCAATCGTACGGTATACTGATACCTAAAGTAGGCCAGCAAAAAGGTAACAATTCTCCCAGGTATCGAATGATTTCCTTGTTAAATACAGATTATAAAATTTTATTAAGAATATTTACTGATCGACTTACCCCCTGATGTCGGTGTTAATAGAGGACAGTTAGGGTGGTATTACAAAAACACCACACCCTTGCAAGTGATGCTTGCGTCTCTTCCCGACCTTACCCAGGCTTACCAACACTCAATCATACCAGATTTTGCTGTTGTATCGACTGACTCTGCCGATGCTTTCTCCTCGCTGAATTTAACCTATTTACTGGACACCTTACGAAAATTTCATTTTCCTGAGTTATTTATTGCAATGATGTCCAATATATACGAGGCACGTTCAATATCTTTGAAAATCAATCAACGAGTTTTACCTGCCTTTCGTATGGAACGTGGCCTCAATCAGGGCAGTCCCATTACAACCTATATGTACACGTTAGCTTTGGCTCCTTTAACGCAATATCTGACTAATCAATTGCAGGCTATATTTTTTCAGAACACCATACTAAAGGCTATGGTTTATATTGATGATGCAATTTGGATCTCTCGGTCGCTGGTAAAATTCCAGGTAATTCATGATGGATTGATACACTTTAGTGCCGTGCCAAATATCAATCTCAACCACGCCAAAACAAAAATCTTACCTTTTCAGAAGACAGGTAAAGTAGACTGGAACAAGCATGGGGCAATGGTCTTGCAACTTAATTGTTTAGGCATATGGTGGATTAATCATATTTCGCACACTATTAACCTCAATGCTGATCAATTGCTTCGAAGTATTACTGCATCACTGCAAATCTATAAGCAATGTTTTTCCACCATATTAGCTCGAGTGCAATTTATCAATATACATATATATATATTCTGAGTTAGGCAACTCACTACTTGCAATTGTTTCCGTTGCCACCTAAGACTTTTGCGGGCATTCCCACGCAAATTGGTCGTATATGGCGTTCCAAAGTATTGCGAGTGCACCGCAACAGTTGTTATTTGTAACTTGATAAGGGAGGTTTAGGCCTAAAAATTTGCAGTTACAAGGGAACGCCTTGCTCCTTCATCGTAGAATGCAAATTTTCTTACAATTTCCCGACACATTTTCTGCCAAAATGCTAGAAGTTTTCCGCCGTATTGACAATCAATTACCGCTTTATATCCGGAAATGGCAGGGAATCTTACCATATTTGGCCGACACGTATATACGTGTATATACGTATATGCACGTACATACGTATATACAACTTCGGGTTAATTTGCCACTTGACACATGGACTGTCAAAAAATTTTATGTTTACTTACAAAATACAGGATCTGGTTTTCTCCCAGCCATCGAAAGATATTTTAACAATATATCTGGAGTAGTAAAAAGTAATCCATTATTTTGCCAATAGATGGTTTCAGTGATCTGTAGCTCGCGTTGTATAAGTCCGATCGGGTTCAACGAGATGGCGTTCAAACGATGAGATTGCGTACTACAAACACTGTTCAGATAGTTGTGATGAGTTGACTCAGTGTTGTGTGAGCGCGCGTCAAAATGGACACTAGCAAAGAGAAAATACGCTATATTTTAGGTTTTCTTCGATAAAGGCGAAAACGCAAGCCAGGCGGCTGCAAATGTGGATAGTGTTTATGGTCCTGATACTGTAACAGCCAATCACGCCCAATTTTGGTTTCGTCGATTCCGTTCCGGTAATTTTGACGTCAAAGATGTACCGCGCACTGGAAGCCCACGTGTCGAAAATGTCGATAAAATCATGGACATTGTCGCGTCCGACCGTCATGTAAGCACTGTTTCGATTGCCCAAGAGCTAAACATTGCACAAAAAACCATGTGGAACCATTTGCATAAGGCTGGATACAAAAAGAAGCTTGATGTATGGGTGCCACACGAGTTAACGCAAAAAAACCTCATGGACCGAATTTCCATCTGCGAATCGCTGCTGAATCGCAACAAAAGCGACCCATTTCTGAAGCGGTTGGTGACTGGTGATGAAAAGTGGATCACTTACGACAACGTCACGCGAAAACGGTCGTGGTCGAAGCGCGGTGCGCCGGCGCAAACGGTGCCCAAGCCAGGATTGACGGCCAGGAAGGTTTTGCTGTGTGTTTGGTGGGATTGGCAGGGAATTATCTCCTATGAACTGCTCCCCTACGGCCAAACCCTTAACTCGGAACTATACTGTCAACAATTGGACCGTCCGAAGGCAGCAATCGCCCAGAAGCACCCAGCTTTGGCCAATAGGAGAGGCACTGTGTTCCACCAGGACAACGCCAGGCCACACACATCGATAGTGACTCGCCAGAAGCTCCGGGAGCTTGGTTGGGAGGTTCTTATGCATTCACCTTATAGTCCGGACCTGGCACCGAGTAATTACCATCTGTTCCTGTCCATGGCGAACACGTTTGCTAGAGAAAAATTCGCTTCAAGAGAGGCTTGTGAAAATCGACTGACTCAATTTTTTGCCAATAGGGACAAGGGCTTCTATGAGAGAGGCATCATGATATTACCTTCCAAATGGCAACACGTTATCGAACAAAACGGCGCATGTGTGACCTAAATCGGATTATTCTAACTATGGTAAGTCAAGCCTTCAATGTCATGCAAAAATAATGGATTACTTTTTACTACACCAGATATGTTGGGATGAAATATGGCCATATTTAATGGAAGTCAAAGATAATTACAAAGTGTTTGATAGTCAATATCAGTTATTACACCAAATTTATCCTGTTAACAATAGATTATATCAGCTAGGTATCACCGAAACTCCTAATTGTCAACTTTGTAACAAACGAGACACTATATTACATAGAATAAGCAATTGTGGTAAAATCAACCCTATCTGGGTTCAATGTAAAAACATTCTTTGGCGCATTACGCGAGCAGCGTCAGTAAATTATTCGGATGCTGATCTTTTATACTTTCCAGCATTCCGTGTATTTGCGAAAGCTAAAAAGAGAGTCATATTTTCGTTACTACCGACTACAACTGAACTCATTTTAAGTTCACCGGAAACCTCCCATGTTCATTATTATGTTGATTATCTAAATTATCACTACAACACAATGTCCGCGAAATATCAAAACCTCTGTACAGGAAATTTTAACAAGACCTTTTATGCTTAGCCTTTGTGATATCTAAGATGTTTGTAGTCAAATAAGGTAAAGGTTGGAAGCAGTATCACCCTTTTTTCTAAACAAAGGAAGGTTCCTAACAATCGACCTTTTCGGTATACAGGAGAGATCCCTAGATATTATTATATACTTTTGAGTTTAATACATTGTTATTATTAAAAAAAAAGTGGCGAGAACATCTGACTAGTGTGTTAGCGGACCCTGGATCGAAACCCGACCATACTAAGTTTTTTTTAAATTTTAATTTTGAAGGAACATTACCCTTTCTTCTTTTCTACTTTCAAGAAAATACTCTGCTTCAATGAAATACATTGGAAGAGTTATATATATATATACACTCATTTTATAATTTTACAGAAAGTAAAACGTTCAAGCGAAAACTGGTTGAATGTAAGTTCATCCAAAAAATGGAGGCAGCTCAGCTGCCTCCATTTTTTGGATGAACGTTGTGTCTCCTATTTTACAGTGTACGTAAGTTCATGGAATATTCAGTTGTCGATTTTCTTTATTTCTCGATTTGCTGTAGATTGTTGAAAATGTTAGAACGTGAAACGTTGAAGTGTTGGCCAATTGTCTATCAGTAGTGCGTGTATTTGCCCCGAAATATGCAGTAAAGCTTCGTTATCCACGATTTAGACGCGTTCTCTACCTTCTTCATCTTAGAGACTTCTTAAACCAGAAGCGTACTGTTAGGTCTGAAGTCGAGTCGACGTCCCATATTTTTTCTGATAAGTTTCTATGGAAGTTTGAACTTATGCAACAAAATTACTCGTTAATTACGTTGTTTCAGCACGTTGCACAAACCACTGCATTCTATGACATCTTCAGATATATGCACTTTATATAGCATGAGGACTACCGACTGCTATGGCATTTAGCGTGTAGTACTCATAATTTCATCGGTCCCGTATAATGAGAGGCAATGATGTAGACATTTTGCATTTGTATTATTTATTTCTGAAATACTGACAATATTTTCAGAGCCTTGGAATTCCTTCATGCAGAAAATATAATATTTGTTATTCTAAATTCATCTACTAAATTTCATGCTTAGTTTTAGCATAAAGGAATTATATTACAATCGTTATAAGCTGATAAAAAGTCGATTGTAATATAAACTAATAACCTTTCTTTTCAGCTTTCTGTTTCAGTTCTGTGGAGATAATATTTAAATGAAGAACAATTTAGAAAATTTCTCTTGACGATCTTGTTAATGATTTCAAAAATGAAGACAAGGTGTCAATATTACCCTTTGATATATTAGAGCTTTTCATCTACTGTAAATAACACTTTACAAAAAGTTAACAATTAAAATGTCCTTATTTTTGATGTCTGGAAAACCGAGAATATATTTCACCGTGGTTGGAAGCAAGAGGAAAAGATACCGTTGGGAAGACCGATACGTCTTTGAAAGGAAATAATTAGAAAAGATCTTCAAGATGTGGGATGCACTATGTAAACTGACTTCATCTTGTCCTTAATAGAATCATCAAATGATGGAAGTTTGTTACTGCTGCGATGAACTTGAGGGTTCCATACGCCATAGAGTGAATGAGGTAGTGTATCAGTTAGTGGCGCTGGTTTGCCAAAAAAGTAAAACTGTTACCTTTCGAAAGCTTGAAATGAAACTCGCACATTCATAATTTCACAACAAACAAACATAATACAAAAATGTAAATAGAATGTAATACTTTGTAAGAAGCCCTCTCTTGTTTACAAAATTTCCGCGTCTCTCTAGCATGGATTACATCAGTTACTTAAAGTAAAACTGATATTTGCTAAAACATTCGCACAGTTAAGCTTTCTTCAGATAATACATATTTATCCTTACTACCGTGCCCATGTGTTTTCCTTTCACCTTCAAAACACACATTCTTTTCATTAAGCTCGTAAACTATGGTTATGCTTTGAGTACTTTAGGACCGTAATAGAGTAGCAAACTTTGTATGCCTTGTGCTTCTGATCATTCTCCTGATAAAAAATAAATGTGCCGTCGATTCGAATATTTTATCTACTAAGCTTCATAATTTAAATATCCATTCCGATCCATAATTTTATCTACAAAATGCAGATTCTTAACGCCATTGCAACGCCAGATTAATATTTGTGCCACCATATTTTAGGGTGCATGTTGCTGTCTTGGAATTCATGGTAAGGTTTCCACCTTACATGCACGCCTAACTATATGTTCAGAAGGAGTTTTGATTTATTCTCGTATGTTAAATTGCAGTTTGCCGGCACTAATAGGCAGAGCTGAAACTGGGGCACTTTTGGTGACCCGAATACCCGGTGACCCAGTCCAAAACTTGACCCGATTGACCTGGTGACCCGTTTCAGCTTTGCTAACAAGTATTATTAATGTACTTTTAGCGTAAGCTTTCTAGAGGTCAAGCTTGCTTACAAGAGGTTTCTTGATCGCCACTTTGACATGGGAATTATGCTGCCTGAGCAAATTTTTAGGTTTTGCCAAAGGTAAAGGATGCTCTACTTGGAAGATCAGATTTCGCGCACATTAGTATTCCAGCGCAGAAAAATTGGGAGTTGGTGACAAATATAAGTTCTATCTAAGCATGATCCAAAAAACAAGGTATACAAAGTTTGCCGTTGATTACTTTATAATTGCCTTATAAAGTTACCGCAAACGTCCCTCCAGTAACTAGACCTTAATGCCATAGAGAATATTTGGCCTGAAGTTGAAAGAAATTGTCGTAGTAACGATACAGACAATGAGCAAGGTCTGTAAATAACTCTGCAAGTGAAGTGGTTTAGCATATTTCAGTCCTATTGTGAGAAACTGGTGAAATTCACGTCAGTCAGAAGGACATGTTCTAAACATAAGATGACTTCCTACAACATATTGAATTGTGTTTGCATTTTTTGTTCCATGTTTAATTTGTTATACAATTAGAGATATCAAGAGTTCAATTTTAGGTTAATTTCGCAAGATGATAGATTTATTTGTTTCGTCTATACAGAATATAAATGTTTTTTACGACCGTCTACAATTTTTTTAAGGAAATAGAACCTCTCTTCCGCTAACAGTACGCATTGATTTGTAAGTGCATTTTTCGTTGATAAGCTATTGCACAAATTTCACTTGGAGCCACTGTACATCATAATAACTGCATGTAACTGAATATGTTTTGCTTTCGGTCTACCTTCTGTCTGTCGTTTCGGTATACTAACTGCATCAGTACAAAACAGATATGATTACAAGCTATGGAAGGTCTTCTTTGGATTTATTTAAACATGCGCATACCTTTTTTTACAATGTAATAAGGCATTCTAAATTCAGTTCACCACAACGTTCCAACCGGAATCCACAAAGTAATGAGTGAAATTAGATGAGTTCAAAATTCCGTTAGTGTAAAATTACACTTATAAAACATGTTCTCAGATATAGTAAAACAAAAAGAAAGAAAGTTCAAAGCAAATGCAAACATAAGTTTCAGAATCATGGATTAAAGGCACGTTTTGCGTTTCAAAGGAATATGAACGTATAAAATGTATACACATGAGGCTGGAACTTATATACAACAAGCTGAAACCTATCTGATGTATCTCAGTCAACGACAGCGTTCTGTAAACATCCACATATTATGTTAAATTTTAAAGTAATTATTCTAGTTAATTTGAACGTAGCTTTGCGCAGTCTGTTCTTTGATTTTCGCTCTGGCCTTTGTTCTCTTTCAATATCTATGTTTTAATAGGATTAGGAAATAACAAACTAGAATACAATTTATTTGATTTAACGTATTTCTTCAATTTTCTTGTTTTCTATACATAAAATACGTTAGCATTTTCTGACAACTACCTTTACATTTGTAAAGTAGATTTATATGGATTATTTCCAGTTTGGAATTTTCCAGCAAATAAGACAAGACAAAAAAAATACTTTAGGACTAAATTTTCCCGGTCGTTGAGCTGTATCATTTGTATTGCTTGTAAGATCTTATGATGTTCTGCCGTTTTTTCTTTGTAGGACAAAGGTCAGTATGAAAGGGAAATGAAAGCGAACAACTCCACGTAGTTCGCAATAATTTCCAGAAGTGTCCTTAATACATTATGGAATTTGGTGGAGAATGGTTCCAACATTTAATAAACCATGTTATACCCAACTGCGAACTTTAAGCTTAAAGTGTATAGTATTTTAATTTTTTGCCAAATTACTCATTGAAATTAAAAAATAATAACATCAAATTGTGAACAATATTAAACGATGTGTCAGTTGACTTACTTTGCCAGACGAAACTATAAAGTCCTCAGACCTGCATAGCATCTGCTCCTGCCCCTGTCATCCACTGTGATCTTCAATAGTTTGGTTTAAAGTATAATTCCGATCGTTGACAATTGGTTACCCTCCAGCAAAAGTTCACAGTGGCGGACTATAGGTTTTCACATTATATTCAGACGTTGCATTTTAACAATTTGACATGCATTCTTAGTTAATAGTTCAAATACAATTACGACTATTCTTAGAGACATTTCATGCTTAACTCTAAAGATGGGAGATGCATTTACTGTTAATGTTGATCAACGAATTACGAGTTTCGAAATTTTTTAAGCTATCACTTTGCTACCAGGTAAACGTGTAAAGCATTTTATTTCCCCATTCTGTATGTATGTTGAGTGTGTGTGAGAAACAGAATACTAGTGTGCGTATATATACATGCAAAAACGTTATAATTTTCTCATTTTTTAATTTTTCACTTCAAACTTAATAGGTTGTAAACCGTATTTCATGTTCAAATATATATCTACTCTCATGTACGTGACGTTCATTCGTATGTGATACATATTAAAGCCAGATCGGAGCTCTTTCTATCACCTTCGAGTGACGTTTTACCACATACTTTGTATTGATTTTGTTATAAAACATTCATTAAAGAGTAACTTTTTTTGCACCTACCTTGTTTCACTGACACCAATTTTATAGCCATTTATTTGGAATTCTCTTTTAGAACACGATCGACCGTAGTGATTCGAATCGTTGTAATAAATTGTCTACCAAATCATGTAAAATATTGTTTCAAAATGTTTTACACGACAATTTATTTCCTTACTGTTTTACATTAGCTGCAAAGTGAATATTATTTGTGAGAGGAAGCAGATTGTTTGATCAATTTCTAGGAGAGTAGAAGAGATAATGTATAAGAAAAACATGAGCATTGTGGCATTATGCTCGTATAATTAACGAATGGCACGAATACTATTTTATTCTAGAAGCTAATTTCACTGGAGTCGTTTGGTTACCGTTTGTCTACGTTGGTTATCGTAATGCCCATACCAGGTTGTTCAAAATACGCCGAAATGCATAATCCACATTCAACGCTTTTTGCCTCCTATTGTACGAGACCTAAGTAACCATAATACTCACTGGAGATCACAGCAACAGACAGCCTTCACGTCATATAAAGTCTAGTCGGGTGCCATAGGAACGTGTTCCATGCAACATGGGGGAACAGCGTGATTTACGGGTAATTTTATTGCATGAATTCAAACTGGGCCATACACCCGCAAGAACGTATCGTAAGATGGTGATTAATTTAATTATTCACTCAGATTAATTTACTCATATGTTGTAGAGTAAAACATTTAGTTCCAAATAAATTCTTCTTTTTTAAAAAAAATGAAAGAATCTCATTGTAGATTTATTGCAATATGAAATTGTCTTACAGCACTGATAAGACATAACTTTTTTTTAATTTTGACGTCCATTTGTTCGAAAACTATAGGACATATGGGACTAAAAATTGGTATCGTGACATACTTTCGTTAGTATAGTATGGCCGGAAATAAAGCATACCGAAATACACGACACGTACTAATGTATAAAATTTGAATTGAATTTTAATGCACATGTTACAGAGACAAACAGTCAAGCAGTACAAGACAACATGTGATCAGAACAAGCAGAACACAATATTCTGTTCGCATACTCCAATTATGCTCCGTCTAACCACAAACATTTTGCATAGCCACGCTCCAAGCTGTCAAATATGAGCCCAATTGTATCCCGTGAAATTGAATTCAATACACGAGTGATATTCAATTTGAGTTGTTCAATATAACAGGGGCTGGATCAAAGGAGACATGCTCCTTCAGTATGCCCCACAAATGAGCATCATGCGGGATGAGATTAGGTGAATGAGTAGGGCACAGATGTGTTTCTATCGATATTGAGCAGTCTTGAAGTGATGTTCTAGAAGCTGTAAGAATTCACTTGAGGTGTGTACAGTGGCTCCGTCCTGCTGAAATCATTGTGTTGAACAACAGCTTCATAGTGGCTGACCGCTTTCTTTCCCAGCGCTTTTTGCATTCATACAGTGTTCACCTCGTCAGACGGAATTCTGCAACTAGCAGGACTATCAGAGGTTGCTCTGTTTGAAGAGGTTTCTGATACTCTAACTAAATAAATTCCAAATAAGTTCTACACTCCGTCCACCGCTTCGGCCACTTCCGTATAAGCGGAAATAATGCTCTACAACAAATGCCTTCTCACGATCACTAAGCCCATTACGGATCACTTTACACTACGCCTGTTCTCTGCAGAAACTAAAGCCACATTGATAGTACACTGCTCTAGTTTATTAACACTACCTACAGCGTACAGTGTTGTCAGCTTGCGGTATACGATATTTTTGGTTGTACTGTAGTACAAATTCACTACATTTCGTGAAAATCATGTTGTGGAGTACATGTTTTTGTGATGATTTTAAATGGAATGACAACAAAAGATCCAAGATGGCGCGTTTTCTCCAAATGGATGTTTAGGGAACTTTTAGTATGTTCAATAGTATGTTGTTCTAAACAACTCTACAAATTTTCAGCTTGTTTATCCAAATGTCTGGGTCAAAACATAAATCCCCTGGACTAAGAAAGTAGATATGCACAGAGACTAAAAGAGATAAGTGTGTGGAAGAGAATAAGGAATAGATGAATATACAGCATGTTTTCAACACGGTGGGTGAATTTCTCACTCTGACGGAAAAGGAAAAAAAGTACGTTAGAAGAAATGTCTAAACATGTAATTTCAGAGCTATACGTTCGAATCCCGGTATCGAGTACCCTGACTGAGGTTTTCCAGGGGTTCCTTTCAGTTTCATCAGGCGAATTCCGAGACGGCACCTAAGTAATGTCCCGAACCACACCTTGCACATCCTCTATCCTAGACTATCCCCGTCTGAGTCACAAGGTACCAAAAAACAAAAAAATACGTTCAATTCAATTAAAGTCGGAA
Organism: Lepisma saccharinum; assembly: GCA_022664845.1. Classification (NCBI taxonomy): domain Eukaryota; kingdom Metazoa; phylum Arthropoda; class Insecta; order Zygentoma; family Lepismatidae; genus Lepisma; species Lepisma saccharinum. Next base: position 21,400 of record JAGDQP010011793.1, read on the forward strand.
TTAGTCACTCCCATACGTCACTGATGATGTAATATCTCTAGAAATAGTGGTGTAATACGAAGAAGCGTAGCAAACCGTTATCGAAGTTACCCAGTAAATATTTTTTAGCAAAACTTACGATTGAAATGTTCAGCCTATAGAGGATTTCTATGCTACTCCCCTGCATAATATAAAATTAGGTAACGACGGAATTAGTACGTAGAAATTTCCTCTATACTATATCAATCTAAAAGTTTCTCAAGTTCAGTCTTTGGTAACTTTGATTCCGATTTGCAAAGCTGTTTTTATTTGTAAAGGTATTATGTCATTTGCGGCTGTGCAACCCCCATTTAGGTGCCGGTAGCTCCGAAACTACGCACGTTTTGACTACTTTTCTCAAAGTAACAGCATTTCAGCCTCAGAAATTCAATTCTTAATTTATATACACAACTTTTAACCACCCTGTACATACTGTATGGCGTAGAAGACTTTGATATATTCTTAATAAAATAATTTACTGTTTACAAAGCAGGAATCATTCGTTCCTAAGTGAAAGATTATTTACTAAGTTTTAGCACATTAAGGAAACCTATTTAACAATTCATAAAGTACATTTTACCTAGGTTCTAGCACAAAAGCTTTAATATATTTGTAGAGCATTTGTTTATTATCTTATAAAATCTCTGAAACTCAGTTAAAAATCCCAACAGAATTCATCCCGTTTTACGATGAAGTAGTCAATAAAATGTTTTGAAATACACTTCATAAAAATCCATATTTTCAATGAACATATCTTTTAACAATCAAGGGCTTTTAGATATTGAATGATTTGTAAACATACTCACAGTGGGAGATTTAAGCCAATGAATTTTGGTTGCACAAATACGTGACTTGAGGGTTTATAGAAGTTAACGAATGAAACTTATGGCTTTGTATACAAAACCGTTATTCTGCAACACGAATAATTTCACCGTCAAAAGGGTTTATCTAATTCAATAGAACATTCACGACAACGATGATTCAGAGAGAAGAGTGACCCACTACAGGAGTGTTTTCTATCCCTGCAGAAAATGTCCATTTATTTTCAGTCCTAAACAAAAGCCTTAGGCTGTTCTTGTAAATAAAGCCTTATCGCAAAACCCAGTAATATCCAATCTCATTTCCTCACTCTATCACGTTGTCGACTACGTTAGAAGAGTCCATTTTAAAGTTAAATATTTTTCATTTTTCTTCATGAAAGACAACGATAGATAATATAAGTGTCAAAAGCAAACTGTGATAGTAAATATTTACCACAAGGCAGATAGGCAAACGTGTTAACAGAAGCAAACTTTTACTTAAGAATACATTTTTTTCTTAATTGGATTACAGTAACATTGCTATCAATTCGTCAATCGGGTTATGGTATCTGAAAAAAACTTGGAACTATTTTTATGGAACACAAATTTCAAATTGATAATAAATCGAACTTATAGAATCTCGTAAAACATTTCAACATCTACGGAAACATTGAAGTCTATCTTAAATGTAAAGCCAATTTCGAGAATATAAGTAGGTTAAAGTATTTTACAGGTATCTATGACGTAAACTTGTCACAGCTCTGAGTGATAGTGTCCCTTGGCAAGCGTATATTCCGGAGAAAAGAAGATGAGGAAGATAGTGCTCAGGATTTCAATTTTCCGATGGAATTGAGGGAGTCTATAGAAACTGAGTTAAAAGGATGACTGAGTTTCATTACAATAAATTTCTTCAATTCGTATTTGCATAAGAAGTGCTTGCGAATTTATCACAAAAGTATTAGGTAGAAACAACAGAAAAACAAACCTTGGTTTGATGAAGAATGCCTTAAGCTTCATGAGGAACGAAAACAAGCAAAGCAACGATGGTTAAGTAATAAAAGCGAAGCAAGTACTAACCACTACAGTAACGCGAAACCAAACGCCACACGAAGGTTCAGAAACAAAAAGCGAGAATATTTGACGCAGAAAATTCAGGAGATTGAGGAAAACGGAAAGACAAATAACATACGAAATCTATACAAAGGGGTAAACACGTTAAGAAAAGGTTACCAGCTGGGGTTAGGAGTGACTAGAAATGAACGTGGAGATCTTCAGGCGGCCCCGTCTAAAATTGTCGATGTGTGGAAAAGTTATTTCGACAAACTTCTTAATGTACACAACGTTGAACAAACAGAGGAATTTGAAGTCAATACTGCAGAACCGTGGGTTCCCGAACCTAGCGAGATCGCAGATCAAAATGTCGGTAAAGAAATTGAAAAATTTCAAATCACCGCGAATAGACAATATTCTAGCCGAATTAATTAAAGCAAGAGGAATGACAATAATCAAGAAACTATATAAATTGATAAGTGCTATATGGAGAAAGGAGGAGCTCCCAAAGGAAAGGAAAGCCTCAATAATAGTTACGATTTACAAAAATGGCGGAAAATCAGATTGTAATAATTACCGCGGAATCTCGTTACTTCCAACCTGTTACAAGGTGTTAGGTAATATTCTGTTAACACGCCTAAGTGAATACGTAGATGAAATAATTGGAGATCACCAATGTGAATTTAAAGAAATAGATCCACGTTGGACCAGACTTTCGCCTTGAGACAAATTTTGGAGAAGAAATGGGAATACAATGGGACGGTTCACCAGCTATTCATTGATTTTAAGAAAGTATATGATTGTATCAAAAGGGAAAAGTTATACAGTATCTGATACGATTTGGAATTGCGAGAAAAATTGTTCAACTAATGAAGATGTGTCTTAGCGACCTCATAAACAGAGTACGGATAGGTAATAATATGTCAGATAATTTCAAGATTCGCAACGGATTGAAACAAGGTGATACCTTTTCCCCACTATTGTTTAACTTTGAGTTAGAATATACGATTTTAAGAATTAAAGGGGAAAAAAAGGAAATATCATTCAATGGTTTGAATCAACTGTTCGTATACGTGGATGATGTAGATTTAGTAGGAGACGATATAGATGCACTACAAAGCAACACCGATGTCTTAGTAGAAGCGTGCGATGAGATAGGTCTACACATAAATATAGATAAAACAAATAAATGATAACAAGCTGAAACACAGGGAATGAGGGAAATAAAAACATAGGAATTAGAGATGAGGTCATAGAGAACGTAAACAAACACTTAGGAGCAACGTAATAAGCAAAAATGAGGTCACAAAAGAATTAAAAAGTCGCTTAGTATCGGAGAACGCATGTTTCTATTCAGTCCAAAAACTTCTAACATCGCGGTTAATATAAAGGAAATTGAAATTGAAAATATACAGAACGGTTATTCTGTTGGTAATACTTCTTGGGTTGCGAAAGTTGGAGTACGTCCTTAGCAGATGAACATATATTACGTGTAGATGTCATTACCTACACGTAATAACCTCTATTCTTTCACAATGCCTGATAGCAGAAAGATTCCTCAACCAGAAATCTCCGCCTGAGTGGAGTGCCTGGACCTCGTAAGCAGCGATGAAGAGTTGGCAGAGTATCTAGGCGAGAGGAACATTCCATATACACAGATAATTGTCTGTGTTGTGGTGGTGTAATTGGTAGCATACCTAGCCGGCAATTGGGAGATCCGGATTCGAGTCCAGGTTGCGGCGGCTGTCAATCTTTCTGTGTTAATTTCAATACATTACGTGTGTTTTTGAAAATAAGGGTTTCAGAAAGAGGGACAAAAAGGGACGAGATGACTGGAGAATGGAGGAGACTGTGCGAATCTCCATATATTGTAAAAATAATGGAATCGCGACGACTAAGTTGGGCAGGTCATGTAGCTCGGATGGGGGAAAAACGAAGATTATATTCTATCCTGGTTGGAAGGCCGGATGGAAGGAGACCATTGGGAAGACTGAGACGTCGTTGGGAGGACAATATTACAAGTGATTTTCGAGAAGTAGGTGTTCGTGATGGAAATTGGCCTTATGTTTCCCAGGCTCGAATACAATGGCGAAAGTTTTTTACTGCGGTGAGGAACTTGCGAATTCCATAAGCCATAGAGTGAGTGAATTAGTTAGTTATTTGAAATGTTCTACCAAAAAATAAAAATTTATATCTTCGCTTTCAGGACAAAAGGGTGTACACAAATTTCTTTAAATTTTAGGAGAAAAAATGACGATCTTATAACATGACAAAATTACCCTGCTTCATTTACATAAAAAGGAAATGATATTCCAAATTATATTCGGAAATTATAGATAAAATCAAGCGTTTTTCAGGAGCTACATGGATGAGGATAGCAGCAGACCGAGATATGTGGAAAGAAAAGGGGGAGGCCTTCATCCAGTAGTGGATAGAAACGGCTGAATATGATGATGATGATGATATTCGAAAACATACATACCGAGCCGCCGTAGCTCAGTGATAGAACGTTGGCGTTTTTTTCGAAAGGTCGTGGGTTCAATCCCAGCGGCTGACCATCCTGACTGAGTGTTTCAGGGTTTTTCTCAGTCATAACAGGCAAATGCCGGGATGGCACCTTCAACATAGGCCGTGGCCAACACCTTCCCCAATCCTTTCCCCTCTCCTAACGTGGCCTGATATTTAGATGCCTAAAGGCCATATATAAAATTCAAAATTCCAAAACACACACGCTTCAATTCAAAGCTGTAAATGATCCTCGATCTATCGAGATCACCGCTATCTACCTATACATACATTATTAATTTAAAAACAAGAATACCAGAGCATGTTACGGGGTGAAAATAACGATATTTGGAAGGAAAATTTAAATAATTTCTAATATTTCTTAACCAGTTTGAACGTTAAGCAGATTTTATATGATATTAGTTCGTTGAGATTTCTATTTGAAAGAAATTTTCCGTAATCTTTAGGTGAGAATTTTTAACCTCACTATTTTTTTCATATTTCTAATAGAATAAATAAAATGATCAACATTTAATAACTCTGGAGACAATAAAACTTCAGTACAAGTACCGTTCGAAATACATTTTAATCATTTATTTTAATATGTATTGATTTTGGTTTGGTCCCTTAGATCCCAAAACTATAAAGAATAACGCATATAAACATTTAGAAACTACAAAAGCTGTAAGAACAATGCTTTCTTTCAATATTGTAGTCAAGATCTAAGGAACAAATATATCACATGGAAGAAAACACAGTCAACAAAAGGCATAAATCCTTTCACCACAAAAGCCTAGTAGTTATTATGAGAAACACCATTCCGGAAAGAAAGAAGGAACGGACGAAAGAAAAGACACATAAACCAAGAAAAGGCACGAATCAAAGAAACGAAGTATTGAGCGTGGCAAGAGATGAACCTCCCGCCAAACTCTTTTTTGAGCTCGGCGCGAGAGAATACTTTATTCCCGAAAGAATAGTATTCTACCAAACATTTTTTCTTTTTTTCCTCTTTCCTTTCAATGTGTCGCTCTATTCGTTTTTTTTTTCAAATATCCTCTTCTATCCTGTTCGAATGTATCACAAGAGAGTGCTACGAGTAGGGTATTGATTATCCGATACAGGGTGACTCAAAATTTATGGCTAATGATAAATCTCTATTGAACTTGGTCAAGAATAGTGGATATGGATACCAGAATCAATAACGTAGTACAACTGCCTCATTCACGACAAAATGCGTTTTTTTATAAAGTGGGATGATTTCAGATACATATGAAATATATTCTCTATTGTAAGGTCGGCATCTGGCAGTCATCATTGCTGTTCCATAGTGTATTGTCAAACATAACACAGGAATCAAAAGAATATGACGTGTACAATACTTCACAATAGATAAAACTATTCACTTGCAAAATGGGGGTAACTTTTAAAGAGCCTTGGATTTGATTTCAAGAATAGACCGACAAAAATCTATTTTCGATGGCGGCCCTATCTTCGTTTCCATAACCACAAAAGAGTTCCTACACGTGAATGAATTTAGATAATGGAAGACCTTAAGATAATGAAAAATAACATAATTTTATATCAAATACTATTACTAACGTTAGTTTAACTTTTAACATTTGTAGTGAATTATTTTTGCGGAAATTACAGGATTCATACTCTCTTCATGCAATTGTTTTTCTCCTTTCTATAATGAATCAGTAAGTACTAATTCGAATGGAATTCTGGTTTCTTTCAAACTATGGGAAGAGAAAGCATTTTTGTGACATGAACATTGCAATTTCTCATATGCTTATGTTGCTTGATTTTAAATGGAAAACCCGCTTTAACAGATCTACTGCAGACATTCTTTCTTGGTTTAAAACCAAATGAAAAGTAAAACTATAGAGTTTAATATGGACGATTATTTTATATCCAATATGGTAACAATCAGATCACTTTTAACATTCAATGTTTAATTATATTTTTTTCAAAAATCGAAGTTATATTTTTCAAACACAGATTTTTTGTACATTACTTCGTTTGTAACATAGATTCCAATTTTCTTAATTTTTAAATGTATGTTTGATTTGACCAAAAATGGAAACTAATAGCTTCCATTAAGGACGCCTGAATATGTTTTAAGTTGTTGAAGGTAATCAAAGGCTTAACAATTAAACATTAAATATTATTACATTAAGAGATGTATTAAATGTTATTAACTATGTAGGTTGAACAGGAAACTATAGTTAATATGCTTTGTGAATTTTTCTTCACATTCTAAATAATCAGTATTCAGGTTTAGCCTGCATGAATACAAATAGTTCAAATATTTACGAATAATTTTAGTACTATATAACGACAGCTATTAGTGTAGTAAAGTATTTACGCTGTTGTTTCTCATATTCGTTTTAAATTAAATACTTGAAATTACTATTCACACTAAAGGCTAACATTCGATTAAAACTTATCTATTGAGAGTTCAAAACATGTCACAGGCTTGATAAATAAAAGTATTAATGTAATACAGTAATCGTTAATACTTGTTAAGAGAGCTTATTAATTTTCAAATTGCAACGCGATACCATCGTCGAAAAATGTCATTTACCTGAGAGATGTACTGCATAATCAATTACATTCAGTTTGAAATTTGAATCCTGAAATTAAAACTGTCCTTGATGTTATCAGGTTACCTATAAAATGAAAGTACATAGAAAGCTCGGGAGATGTTTTTATCGTGCATTAATAATCAATTTTGATTTGACACATAAGCAAACAAACGCCATTTTTGAATACTCAAAGATTTTAATATGGGTATCATTGTATTGAAATATTGACGTTTTAACTAAATGGTACTGTGCAATTCTGAAAACTAAGACCATCCATAGTAGTGACATAAAACACGTAAAATCTCCACATATTACAACATGTTGGAAAATCTTTCTATGTTGCTCAATAGCTGGCCAACTGTAGCTCAACTGTTAATAAACTGTTAGAAACCACTGGTAGCATGTTCTAGAGACAATAATGTGGAAACATGTTGCTAAGATGTTTTATGTCAAGACCTATCAGTTGAACTGACATTTTTCCCGAGGAGGACGTGGCGATAGCAATGTGCTTCGTATGTTCTAGTGGATACTCTGTAAATTAGGAAAATACGTTGGAGGGCTCGAACACTTCTGCGTGAGGGGGCATATAAGGTCCTCAACCTATTAGGAGATCTCAAATTTGAAGATGATACAGATTTTTCTTAACTTCATCAGATGAGTCCCAAGAACTCGTATGCTATTACAAATGGTAGAGTCAAATCTATCAAGTAAGAACACAGGTACAGTGTAGAATATGCTGAGAGCCGAAGATAAAGGCAAAGCTCCAAGTCACAACTGCTTGAAAGATCCTGTCAACAATTACAAAATGTAGATAGCCTATACACTAATCTCACTTATTTCAAAACTGAAACTTAAGCAATTCATACGCGTATACTAAACTTCAATAGAAAACTTCTGAATAATTCTGAGAGTTCTTTGCTGTGTCCATTACTTTAGAAGTAATGAAAGCACAATGCAAATGAAGAATGATGGGTGTCTAAAGTAGAGAATGTTTTTCAGAAGCTCGACAACAGTATTGCTTTATCTAACACCATACTTTGTTGTTGCAATGTTGACCAACTGCTGTAGATTTGTTCCCCAACAGTTGGGAAACTGTTCGACAAAAATTTGGAAACATTGGGTAAACACAAAAGCAACATGCTGGTCAAAAGGTTTCAAATAATGCTGTCTGTAAACGCTGTCATTATGGACATGACTTTAAAATCCAATTACGCAGCTACGCATTATTACTAGAATCGCGAAAACTATTGTAAAACATAATAGTTATATTTCCTCATTAAAGCTAAAGAACTGACAGTGCAACTAATGCATTTCTAATGCAAGTTATAGTACTGTTCATGTTTTGTATTAAACATTTTCTAATGTCCATAACTTTTGTTAATTTTCATGAAAATTTAAATAATGTGCAGACATGAGACATCTCTAACTAAATTGCAATATTCATTTTTAAACACGAAAAAAGTATTAAATAATTAACTAAAAATATGTGATATGATTGGGATGACAACTTGAAACTTGGTAAACGTAATGTTAATGGAAGTCAGAATTTTGTGAAGTTTTAAAATATTTATTTACAGATTTATTTTTTAGAAAATCAAGTTTAAATTTCCAAACTTTGGATCTTGATAGAGCCACTATGTTGTATATAAAATTAAAATACATAGAAAACGTTTGAAAATGATTTACTTTCAGCGTTTTAGCGTTTCTTAATTATGAGTTATACTGAATCGTTACTTTCAATAGAAACAAACAAAGAGATAACTTTAAAGGCTTGCAGCCAGAAAACATCAGAAGACAGTAGTTATACAATTATCGTTTTCTTTCCCTCTATTGCATAATGCAATAAAGAAGCCTACTTTCGAAAAATATCAAGGATGTGGGCTCAGTCATGTGATGCACAGTGATAAAAACAGGTATCGCATATTGTATGTTAATTTGTTTCCATAGAACTTTACTATTCAAAATGGTTTCAAATAGTTCCTTGCAAATATTTCCACGCTAGTAAGTCCATTCGTGTGAATTAGTAATTTATTATTATTGTTGTTATGCACTTAATAAGGTTTAATTATAGTATTGACAAACTACAATGATAAATTCGAGAATTCAAAATTTAGAGATAGTATTGAAGATTCACATTATTTTTCACCCAGGATCCTACGAAACTTTGCCACATCACTGATTGTTAAGTGGTGCTACTTTTATTCTCATTGATTTACGAAATCCATGTTCGATTCTTTCAATAGGATCTTCCTTTCCAGAAGAAAGGACACTTATATTTGCTTTACTACTTTATTTACTACATAATTATCTAGATGATGTAAAATATTGTTTGAAAGCGAAGGAAGAGTTACACTCGAGGAAATAAATATCAAATGATTTAGGTTTTAGAACTATAGGGTTCTTCTCGCAGCGATCGAGACATTACTTAACAAGAAGTCAAAACAGATGGAGGAAATCTGTGAGGAATTTGGAGTGAAAGTAAACGTAAATGGAACGAGAGAGATGAAAATTGGAACACATCGAACCGTAGCAATCATCAAAATTGGAACAGAAAAGGTGGAACAGGCATTTGAGAAGTAGAGCACCCAACTTCGAGAATTTGAGAAGAATTGTAAATGAAGATATGAAGTCTGAAAATGAGATAAAGGTGATAATCGCAACTTAAAGAAAGGCATTCACGAAGAAGATTTTTTTCTGTGGATCGATGAACAGTACGTTAAAGAGATTGACTAAATGTTTTGTATTGCGCCGTATAGAGCAGAGACGTAGATTTTACGATAGAGTGAAGGTATAAAACAGGAAAAATTTGAAATGTTTACGTGAGAAAAATCAAATTTACTCAGAAGATGGATAATGAGGCAATTCTGATAAGAGTATGTGGAAAAAGAAGGATACTAGAGACAATAAAAGAGAGAAAATTGAATGATATAATATATGCAGAGATTGTGTACTGAATGATGTAATTGAAGGTGTGGTTCAGTGAACACAGAAGGAAGGAAAAACGTATCTAAATCCTTGGTAATGTTAAGGGATATAAATAACATGCGGAGAAAGGCGCAAGTGGATTGGTAGATAAATATACAATATGTTTTAGTTACTTTAAATTATAGTTTACAACCCTAATATTAACAACAGTCCTCAAACATGTTACTAGTGAGGGGATTATGTTCAGGCCTAAAAACTTTTCACACTTCGCTCTTCTCTATTTACTATTGCTATTGATGAGAGAACACAAAATATTAGAGATCTACCGAATAGCTTGTATTTCTTGTTTATGCCAGAAGAACATCGGTTTGTCGACTTGGATTGAGTCTGCAAGATTTCATAACTATATCCATTGAGGCATTTTTATGGATGTATTTAACGTATGTCTGCCAAGCGTTGTGTTATATGTGCAGTTTGTGCACTAAGTGATCAACGGGGTAACAATACAGCAAATACTGGGGTCAATGGAGTTACTGACTATCAGCACGAGTATTCATTTAATGTTTTCAACCACCCGCACACGGCGCAGGGATGCGCTATCATTATTATGCACAGGATAACGATTGCTGGGTGGCTTCATCCATTACACAAGTTATGAGCTTAAGTCACAACTGCTTCCGTAGCTCGGAAAACTTACTATACGTATTCGTTAAAACTATAACGATAGTAATCCATACGACTAGAATTGCCCGTATATTAATCTTAACTTTTAATAAAATGTATGTGGGCAATATTAAGGAAGGTTCATTATTGTATGAATTCTTTAAAATTTGGAAAATAAACAGTTCACAAAATGTTTCTAGATAACCATTGTTAAAAGGGAAATATATAACACAATTGTGTTTGGGCTAGAATAAGGACCAAGTTTGTAAGATTATAAATTCAAAATAAACAATTGAAAACTATTAGACGATGTAAGAGCAAGAATTTCATTTAGGGAAACACAGACACACACGTTCCTGCTGTTTATCATTACTATCGATCTACGTATTTTTTTTTCACACACACACACACAAATACACCATTAACAGTCAAATTAAAGTTGATAAAAATGGTTGCAATTCTATTCATATCAGTATGTTTGTGGTGTAAATGTACAACAATATTACGTATTTTCTTTTGAAATTTAATTGGAATAAGTGTTTTGTAAGAAGATGAAAGAATCATGAATAATGAGTGGGTGGAAAGAATTCCTTTCATAGAACATTAATTTAAGTTATTTTAAGACGACATCATTAACATTTTATTTTCTTTTAATTCCATTCATTTTCTTAACTACTTCTCTCACTTACAAGTTCTTGAGGTTTGTAGGAGGGTAATTTTCATGTAATTTAAACCACCCAGAGGTTTCCATTGCTTCGTTCCCTTTGCTTTTCTTCGGCTTTAAGTTTTGTTTCTATTCTCCTCTAGATATCAAGGACGTTATATTTTTCTTGGCTTCAATATTTTACATTTTGTTCCTTTAAGGAAAAAGAGTTTTCACGACTTCAAAAGCCTCTTTGTGGAAGATAACACGGATGATGAATATGCCTGAAACAAGCAACATTCATTATCATATTTCATTGCTTCCTCCCAACTGCCTGACACGCCCGCAGAAGTGGGTATTTCTCTTGAAATCATGTTCCTTAGATTCTGTGTGGACTAGTAAATATGGAGATTTGCCTTACTTAACATTCGGCAATTGCGTGATTTACGAGTTAACTGTAGCCTCGTTACTTTCTAAAATCAAGTTTTTTTTAGACACGAGAAAGTGTTATTGTATCATTTATAGACTTCTTCTCATCAGCACGTAATAAAAAGTTTTGATTTGACCAAAGATAATCAAGATACCAGGAAAGAAAGAATAGCAATGTTCATGCAAATTTTGGGCAAGCAGAAAAAAGCCAATATTTTATAAATATGTGAGTATTAAAATGAACCTGATTTTTTTCAAAATGAAATGGTTTAATACGTACTAAAAGCTAAATAGCAATAGTCATAAAATTCATTATTTTAAAAATACAGCCAGACGGGTGGCCGTGCTGTGGTAATAGTGTCATTCGAGACATCGTTTGTAATGATTTTTGACTCAACGAATCTGAATATAATGTTATTTTTCACTTAAAATGACTGTGGTAACATTGCTTTTGTGTTCAAAATGCTATCAGGAACGAAGTTTAATCAAAACATACGTATACTAAGATTATTGGCACAAGAAATGCTACGAGATGATGGCTAAATTGGAGGAGAAATGCCCTTGAAGCCGTACAGCTAACAAGCAAACATACTAATGGGGCAGAAAAAAGTTCTAAATCTCTTTGTTCCGTCATGGTTAGAATGTAAAAATACCAGGTGTGTAAATATGAAACCGGAATTTGTGCATAGACGGCGTTAGCTGTCACTGTGATTACCATAAAACTGCGTCCTTAGCGCCATGTCATAGCGCAATTTAATAGCGTTGAACATGGCGCAATTTCTACCTACAAACTACGATGTGCAGACAGCATGGATATTTTGTTACCACTTGAAGAAAACTGCTGCAGAATCGCATCGCATTCTTGTCGAAGCTTACGGTGATCATGCTCTTGGTAAGTCACAGTGCTATGCGTGGTTTGTAAAATTTAAAAGTGGCGATTTTGACGTGAGAAACGATGAACGTGGAAGACCACCGAAAAAGTTTGCAGACAGCGAATTGCAAGCTTTGTTGGATCAGGATGACGCTCAAACGCAACAACAACTCGCGGATCAATTAAATGTGACACGAGAACAGTTTATATACGTTTAAAAGCCATGGGAAAGATTCAGAATGTCGGAAAATGGGTTCCACATACATTGACTGAACGACAGCAGGAAAACCGAAAAAACACATGCGAAATTCTGCTCGCCAGGTACAAAAGGAAATCATTTCTCCATCAAATTGTGACTAGTGACGAAAAGTGGATCTATTTCGAGAATCCTAAGCGTAAAAGATTATGGGTAACTCCAGGAGAACCGGCGACATCGACTGCAAGACCAAATCGCTATGGACGGAAGACAATGCTTTGTGTTTGGTGGGATCAGAACGGAGTGATCAATTATGAACTGCTGAAACTGGGCGAAACCGTTAATACCCAACGTTGCCGACAACAAATGATCGATTTGCATCAAGCTTTGCGTGAAAAAAGACCAGAATATGACCAAAGACAACATAAAGTGATTGTGCTTCACGATAATGCACCCTCCCACACAGCAAAGCCGGTCAAGGAAACAATTGCGACGTTTGGCTAAGAAATCCTTCCGCATGCGACTTACTCACCAGACTTGGCGCCTTCCGATTTTCACTTATTTTCATACATGGGACACGCACTTGCTGACCAACGCTTCACATCTTACGAAAATGTACGAAAGTGGCTTGATGACTGGTTTGTAGTACAAGAGGCACAGTTTTTTCGGTCTGGCATCCACACATTGCCGGAACGATGGCAGAAATGTATCGCTAGCAATGGCCAATACTTCGAATAAAATAGTTCTTAGCATTGTCATCCAATCACTGTGTCATTTCTGTACATAAATTCCGGTTTCATATTTATGCACCTGGTAAGTACCAAAGCGAAAACTTTAGAGGAGAGAGAAAAAAAACTGAAGATCTTCACCATTCACGCGCATTGCTACGAACATATTGCGTCGCAATTTTATACTATTTACAATGGTCTAACTTCTAACTTTTCTCAGGTTATTAAGTTTGTAACTTCCAAGAGTTTAACATCAAAAGCACTATTTTTCGGATTTTTGACACTTCTATATTTTTCTACTTTCCATCTTCAGTTAACTGGGAGGTCCTCGAAGCTGACCTAACCATTAATGCCCACTTCTACTGTCAATAGGTGGACAGACTACGAACAGCATTGCCATTGAAGCAGAGGTACCTAGTCAATCTCCAAGGAGCGTTCCAACATTATAACGCTAGGTCACATGCTGACGTCTTCATCCGTCAAAAAGTGATGGAGTTTGAGAAGTTTTACCCTACCCACAGTGCTCTGCTGAGTTGACCCCTACAGAAATGTTTCTCGCTTTTCAGAACTTGGATTTTTCTTTATGATATGTAGACCCTGAAACTTGTCGTCCAATAGTTCTTCGACTCAGGATTCATCTCCTATCAGAAAGATAGCAAACGGTCATCGATTGCAATGACAATTATACATAGTCTTAGGTCAGTTCCATTCTGGGTTGTTCGTAGTTCTATATGAACATCAATAACAGGTAGAACTTTTGCAAGTACCCAATATTTTGTTGTCGTTTTGCAATAGAGACTAAGTATGAGGATGTCAGAAAAAACGTGTTAAATATTAAATATGATAATGATAACTAAGCAAGAGGGTATAAAAGCGGTATTCAGCTCGTCTAATAATTTGATATATTAAACATTGTTTTTTCCCACAATTTAAATTTAAATGACTTGGTTTTGGTTTCAAGATAAAGAGGAAATAAAATAAAATATGGAAGTTAATAACAAGAAAATATTATCTCATTTTATGTGTAACTAGATTTTTAAAAGATCAGAAAGCATGATGAACAATATTTTTTAATGTTCTGTTATATAAAAGAAAATATTCAGTAAATTCGTAGGAGAACCGAGATATAAATGTAATAGTCTAGGTTGCGTTGATATCCAATATAATTTAAATGGAAATCCTAAGCATGTTTAAAAAAATGAAGAAGAGAATATATTTGCGTTGTTTTTCTCACTCGTTCACCTTGAACAGTACAATACTTTGTTTACTTCCTATTTGAGTGGAATCATTTATCATTGTCTAAAAACAAAAAAATCAAGATTCCTTTCTTCCCAAACAGAACAGCAATCCATCAAAAGGACATCCAAGACAATTATAAAACACATCAATATGTCAGATGCCAACAAATTCCCTCTGTATTTACATTCTTTTCTCTTGCTTGGTAAATATATGTAGGACGAAGAAAATAGTTTTTCATTTATGCTGAATCACATCGATAACAAAATTTTCTATAAACTTTCTGCACAAATACGTTTACATTATTATGACATTGTCATTTTAACTTTTGCCTTAAGTTTAAATTACACTTTTAAGATCATATTGTGTACACACGAGTTTCTATTATGATATTGGGCTTCTTCTGCTCACTTTGGTTTGGTTCTTACATGTAATGTCTTCATCATGGTGGTATCCAGTAATGGATACGAAAAGAACTCACTTCTTGAAATATAATTGAGTCTTAGTTCCCATGTTTGTATAATGGTGGATGGATCGATTATTCAGAATGAGTATAATGCGTATATTCGAAGTTAATTGCATACATTCTAATGTATGGGAAGTAATAAATCAATCAATTGAATAATAATCTTATCTTATCTGACATTCTACTTCACATTCAGCTAATACTGTATATCCATCATAGTACTACCCTCCAAAGTAAAAGCAAAGTATAGTACTATCCTCCTCCATTGCACTTGTACACCTTTAAATATCTTTGAAGGCCTGACTAGAATATTCACACTCACTGTTTGACTTTTCATTATACTCTGAAAATCCAGTTTTTGCTAACACTCTATCTAATGTTTATTCGTAAATTTCCTCTGGTTTTACACCCTATTAAATTATTCTCTGTGCCGATTTCACATTATTGTATCTAGACTTTCCTACATTCTCCTTGCTGTTTCCGTGCATAACGTCAATTCGAATCTTAAAATGTCAAGGACTATTTCCCGTAAAAGGTATTACACCAAGTTTTAGAATGAGTTTTTTTTTAGAAAAAAAAAAGTGGAAAATGCGATTGTTGAGTTCACAAATGCATTCACATTTATTTGTGAGCCACAATTAAGATGAATTTCATACTTTTCTAAGGAAAACTGTTTTACATTAAGAATTAGAAGTTTCACATTTTCTAAATAAGAACGTTATTAATCGGAGGTTGTGAATTATTGTTTTCTTGAATAATAAAAATTGAAATCATAATTCAGTAATTTTCCTAATTCTATGTACAGGAATAATTTCGATTATATTGCATTTTTGTCTATATATAATAGATATATTTTGCAGTACAAGTCTTTTAACACCGCCCAAACTTAAGTGCTAAACTTATAATAATTGCAACTCCTCTTACGTTCAGCCGATTTCATATTCTAGGAGTGACAAGGTTCTGTATTTGAAGCCCCAAAAGGTTTCAAAAGGAAGCTAAATTAAGTTGTCCTGGAGTTTGATTTTATCTTCACAGATGCGAAATTAAATTATCATCTTCGCTGTGATCTATTTGGAAAAGTCATCTTAACTTGTGTTTGATGACGCAGCAACATTAGTTATGAGAGTCTATCTTCTTTAAATGAAGCATAAAGAAGACACTCGTGAATCAGTAAACAGAACATTAGCTAGGTTTCAAATTTCAACATTTAATGACTTTTTGATGCACCAATAAGAAAAATTTAAATAATGAATTGATTCGGTGATTTATATATAATTTTGAAAATGTTTGTGAAGAAATATGTGTTTGCATACGGTAAGACGTTTCATATTCATTTCTCTGGCATCTGGAAAATATTATTTCAAACAATGAGGTACATCACCTCCATACGATAACTTTAGAAAGAGAAACCACGGGTTGAATTACGAAACTTTGTGGGTAAATAATCTTGACTTAAAATGAAGAAGTTGAATATTTAAACGGTAACGTATCACATATCCATAATATTTGAAACTTTGAAAGTTAGAAAGATATTCCGTGTGTATTTTAAGAGTCAAGTGTTCTTCTCAAATTAGGACAATAGCTTCTAGTAATCTATATTGAAATGTTCTTATTATGGCGTAGACAATGACAGAAAGTATGTCAGCAAAAGAAGAGAAGTGGTGCTGTTTGTAGTAACGAGAGATGCGGGGGGGGGGGAGAAAAAGAGCAAGAGATTACGTGAGTTGATTCTGGCCATAAAGAGAAATGAGTGAATCCAGGGAAAGCAATTAAAGAGATTGAGGCTACAAGATCATGTGCTTTAAACTTCTATCTCGAAGTGGACATTGGAAATCGAAGAGATGGAGAGCATGTGGAGAAAACTGGACATAGCCAGCGAAAACAGGATTAAAAGCAGACACGAGAAATTTCCAGCTTCAGGTTGGTTCTCTTCCTTGCTTGTCGTTTCTCGTTGTCATTCTTTCCTGCTATCTTTTCTCTTTACTTCCATTGCTTTCATCCTCCTTCTTTCTTTATGTGTTTTTCAAATCTCGCTGTTGGTCTCTGTTCAACCATAAAATGAATCAAGACAACTGACTTAAACCCCCATGGATTTTGGAAATGTCATTTTGTCATTTTATTGTGAGCTGTAGCAACAACAACAACAACAAAAAGAAGAGGATATGAAACGTCTGGAAGTAGGAGATAAGGTTCAAGAGAAATGTTATAACAAACAAATAAATAGTTAAGAAATATGTATAAATAAAACAAACTTTTGAACTGCAAGGCTTCTCTAAGATTTTACTTTTAACTAAAACCTTAACAGGAACGCATGTTTCGCATAGTGGGTGAAATATGTATCCTGTTGTTGAGAATGCTTCCATTATTAAATGTAAATTAGAAAAGAGGAAAATGTGGTGTTGTCGCGGACTTCAAGGTTGTAAAATATCAAGGTATGTCTACAACAGGATCTCTCATAACACTCAGCCAATGGGAGAACGGACGGGAAAACGTCACTGGTATGCTGGCTTCCCGCCTTCTGCTGTTACCGTATGCAGTATGATAGCGAGTAACTGGTCATAACTTTTACTTCATACTGTTCTCACAGTATTTCCAACAGAAAATATAAGCCAAATCGTGTCCAGAAGAAATAAATTCTCCTTTTCTTTTTACTTTGAGTTTCGTGAAGAATCAAAAGCAGTTAGTTCCTCGACATCATGAAACGAAACAAGTGTGAGAGATCGTTCAAGGAGAAATGTGTTCAAGCGTTATTTTTTTTTATCTGATTAGGGGGTGGGGACCAGGACAATGCTTACGTAAGATTCGCATTAAGCATAATTTATCCATCACAATTTCGTTAACTTTATTCTCAGAATTTTTATTTCAATTTTTTGTTAAGTAATCACCAAATATTTTCTAGTTTTATAGGATTTTAGCTTTTAATTCAAAAATTTTAGCTGCTAAGTTATTCATTGTCCTGTTCTCTCATTTTTCTTTCAATAATTTGGTCTCCTAAATTAATTTATTGTAATAACATTCTAACTCATCGAATTTGTTTAACGATTCAAGATCACTTGTAGAACTGATACACAGTAAAAATGCCTGTATTAATTCAACACTTTTTGGTGTCCAAGTATGGCTACCACCTTTTTGTGTTAAGTCAACACAATATACAGCGTTGATTAGACAACTTCAGCCGTATTCATAAACATTTTTGGAGTAACTAGCGTTGATTAAAAGAGTGACTACAAATATTAAAATATTGTTAATCACTCGTTATTACAGCACCAGTAACTTAAAAAAAAATACATTTCTGAATACGGCTAATTGTCTGTCCCTATCTTGATCGGTTGCTTTGATAGAAACGGAATATATGCTCAATGAATGGGAAGTCTGATCATTAATTTACAAATGTAAAAGTGATTAAACAATTGCATAAGACGTGCGTGTAACTGTTAGTGTTTTGAGTTCAGCAGCATAATTTTATCCCTATATTGTTTGAATCTGGTGATTTGTTTTCTGGCTGGCGATTTAGACTAGTCGGTAAGATGCTGAACTCAGCAACCCATGTTCAAATATCGCTGTAGGCGTAACTTTTTCCCTTGCTCCTAGTACCGAAATCAACACCGTGTTTTGTGTTGACTTAATATAAAGAATGATAGTCATGCTTGGACATTGAAAAGTGTTGAATTAACACACGCAATCTTTTTGGTGCGTACTTTCATTTTCAAGGAACGAAACAAGAAGTTTCTCAACAATCTCTTTATTTTGTTTTTCTGAAAACGTTTAGCTATTTCACTTTAAAAAAGGGTCAGCAGCCAATCCGTGATCCAACTTAACACTGGCCCAACCATATCAAGCTATTGGAATAAAAACCACTTCAGGATTTTGTGCTAATTTGTACACACTGTCACATATTTTGTGAACGCTCGGTTTAGCCCAGAAATCGAAACAAAATATGATTTTGCCATCGGAATATGAACCACTCCAGCATTTAGTGCATATTTTGTGCTATTTTTGAACATTATGCCATATTTTGTGCACGCTCGGTTTAGCTCAGAAATGGAAAACAATAGGTTGGGTTTAGGCGAGAAATAAAAACAATGTGGTTGGTTCAACATCATCATGCTGGTCCAACAAAAACAAGCTATCGAAACAAAAAACACTCCACGATTTAGTGCATATTTTGTTCTAATTTATGCCCATTATCCCATATTTTGTGCACGCTCAGTTTAGCCAAGAAATCGAAAACAACAAGGTTGAAATAAAAATAAATATGTGGTTGATTCAACATCACCTTGACCCAACCACAGCAAGCTATCGGTATAAAAACTACTCCAAGATTTAGTGTATATTTTGTGTTAATTTGTTCACACTATTCCATATTTTTGGATTGTGTTTAGCCCATTATTCGAAACAATAAAGTTGGGCAATATCACGCTGGCCCAACCGCAACCAGCTATCAGAATAAAATCCACTCCAAGATTAAGTGCATCTTTTGTAGTAATTTGTACGCAGTGTCACATATTTTGTGCATGTAAGCTTAACCCTCATAAAGGAGGGAAAGTACATGAGGTAATGTCACGCTGCTCCAACTGCTACGAGGAATAGAACTGAAAACCTCTCCAAGATTTATTTCATGTTTTGTGTTAATTTTTGTACTCTCTCATATTTTGTGAACGCTATGTTTAGCCCAACCCAGTAAATGAAATCAATGTTGTCGGGCTAACTTCGTGCTGGCGTAATAACAATAGGCAATCGTAATAACGGCAACTCCGAGATTTTGTGCTAGTTTTTAAACTACCACAATAGTGAATTAGAAACATTTTTTACAAATTTATAATATTACGAATCATTCAGTATATAAGCTGTGTTTATGAATGATTCGCACTCTAAGGAAATGTATTCTTGTTAAATGAATGTCTTTAAAACAAATGCCAATCAATGTTTATAATAGCGAATTGCTTTTGTGAGTAAGTATGAGCATGATATTTGAAAAGTTAAAATATGCCTTGAATCTTACAAAAGATTTTCAATATCAGGTTCCAATATTATTTTTAGAACAGTATTGGAACAAGTAAATATGTGTCTTATGGTTCGGAAAGTCGTGTCTCTTCTGAAAATAAAAGCATCATTTGAGACAATGAAATGACGTGGTGGCGCAGCTAAATTGGTGTCTCAAAAATCCACGTGCTACAATCACCAGAATTCTGATCGCGAGTCATTATCGCGACCACCAGGACATTAGTACGGATGGTTAAGTCATTATTTTATGAATTTGAAGATTTATCTGTATCTTGAAGGTAAACAGCACTACAGGGCGCGACAGGTATTTAAGAACACACATTATAGGTGACACACTATCCTGTACGTGATAGTTACAAATCCTTTTCTGTTGCAGGTGAACATGGCATTATCTAGGCTAACCCAGGAAATGAAGAGGCACGCTGTCATCGTATCCTTGGCTGAAAGATCGCTGCATTTCTGAAAGTCGCCCGGTCATTCGCTTTCAAACTTTGGAGAGAACTGATGTCTATTAGGGGTGATGTGTCAACCGTTTTCCACAGGAAACGATACTTTTGTCATTCTGACATCATCAGGACCCCTGAATTCGTCAGTTCGGTACTTGTGTCCAAGAGGCCATCGATTACGATGCTGGGAAATCCATGAGGACACTCGCCAGGGAGCTGCAGGTTGACAATTCCACTATCCGACGTGTGGTTCATGCGGACTTTCATTACAACTCGTACGTGATGCGGCGAGGAGAGTTCTTGTTGTAGAGAACCAGGGAGATTCACCTGACCAGAGCCAAGCGCCTCCTGAACAAGCTGAAACATCCGGAGGAGCCAGGAATGTTATGTATTTTTGCGATGGGAAAGTCTTTGACCACAGCCAGAAGAAGAACTGCAAAAATAATCGGTGGCTTTGTAACAGCCGCAATGAAGTTTCGACCGTCATGCACATCAAATTTGCAGCTTCAGCGATGGTTGTGGAGGTCGTGGGCAGAGAAGACGACGTGATGTCTCCACATTTCTTCCTTCAATGTGCCAGAGGCAACGCCGTTGATTACATCGAAGCGTTGAACATGGTTCTGAAGCTCTGGATTACTGCTGTAGCACGTGGGAGGCCGTATGTTTTTTTTAGCAAGACCCCGTACCATCCCACACAGCTCATACAACTCAAGAATGGATGGACGAAAATTTTCATAACCATGTCACTCCCAACATGTGGACCCCCATCTCCCCAGACGTTAACCCAATGGACTACTATGTATAGGGTGTAGTTGACAGGAATTCTTAGAGGCACCCACACAACTCCGTTGCGGCTCTCAGGGCAGCTGTTGTGGATCCAATGGTAAACATTCTCAAGCCCATCTCATTATTGCTTTCATGGGGTTTCGACAGCGTGTAAAGGCTGTTATTGCGGCTGTTATCGGTTTCAATGAATGTATCGTCCACTGTGTATGTGGTCACCTGTACAGAAAGTTAAAAGATAATACATACTCTATCTCTATTATCTGTGCCTTTTTCCCGGCGGACGTAAATTTGTTCTCAAATACCTGCCACACACTGTATGTCATTTTTTTGCAAAACTCCAGCTCGGTGGATAGTTCTATAGAATTGAACACTCTCTTTCACATTTTTTGTGGCATAGTGTTGTAATTAATTGCCAATTATAGTAGAAAACAAACAATGAGATTTTTCTCTATACATCCAAGAAGAGCTCGCTGAAATCTACAAAACTATTTTCTCAGAACGAGTTTAACAAGGAAGCGATAGTGCAATTTATCTCCGAGGTACATATAGTCAATGTGAAAGTATGGAATTTGGTATTAAAATAAATTATAACAAACTAGTTACTTTAAGCATTGTAAGCATTAGAATGGTGCACACTGAGCCGCCACATTGGAATATGGCCTCAAAAATTATTGTTATTATTATTATTATTATTATTTGCTATGACTTTTAACTGAGTGATCCTAGTCTAATTTTCTTTTTCTTAAGTCTCTCATAATTTAATTCTATGAATGAACATGTTTACGAATTATTTATTTTAAACTTTGTTGACATTGGTAGCATGCATTCTGAAAAGTAAGTTGTTTGCTTACAAATTTTGAGTTAAAAGGCCTTGCAAAGCACATGTCACCTTGATCAGCTCCCATTTAACCTAATACTATTTTGTTATTCTCATAACTTTCTTGCTAGTTGGAATATTTTAGTGATTCTTGTTTTGATCTGCAGAACAACAAAATCCATATACCATTTTACTTTTTTGAAGAGTTTCTTTATTTTGATTACAACTATTGTTTCATACCCAAATGGAATACCTACGTTATAAAATGACGATTTTTAAATTCCCCTTTTACGTTATCAAAATTCTAAGTAGTAGATGCAAATATACACACCTTTCTGAACATAGCTGATAAATTTAATGCCAATAGTTCTTATAAGTTCTCTACAATTTCCGGATTCACTCAATATTTTTTTTCTAAAAAGGAAGAAAACATCTCAGTCTTTTCTTCTGATTCTAGCTCCTCCTCTTTCTCGCTCTCACCCTCTCCACTTTTACGCGGAATAATGCGTTTCACAACGAAGAAGTACATCTCCTTTGCACTTTCCAATGACCTTACTGTTAATGTCAACCCTCTATCGGTATAGAGGCTTAGTATACCGTAAAAACAGGTTTCTGGCTATGAGACGGCGTTGATGGATTTATGACATTTTACAAATGATAAGCTGGACTGTTTGGTAGACTTGGATGAACGAACGAATACGGTGTGTCTTCGCTGAAAATTAGGGGAAGAGGGTGCGTCGGGCATTAGCTTACATTATATTTCCTTTTATAGTTCGAAATATAAGTTGGTTTTTAGATATCGGTGGCACATGGAGATAAGATATAAGAGTCATATGGAAACTATTTACCGTAAAGAGAACCCATTATTGAAACCAGAAGAGGAAATAAATTGAAACCCATAAGAGGAAATTAATAAAATCAAATAGAAAACGTTTTTGAAACAAACAATAGTCTTTAGGTTAATCATTTTTAGTATGAAGCGTTATATTTTCATGTGTACCTCACCAAATATACGATACTGGTTGAGAAGAATTAAATTATATTACACCAGCATGTCGTCGACCTCATCACAAAGTGTCGTATCTTAACTTTCCCAACTTTTCAGGAGAGCAAATTTACATATTTTACTTAACTTCAAACTATTATTCCGGAGACAGTAATTTACCTATTACACTGTAATTTTCACTCAATATTTATGCTACGTTTCTTGTGCAATTATTTCCATATCTTGTTGTTGATGTTAATAAGTAAGATAAGAATATTTGTGACGTAAGTCATGTGTATCTTAGGAATGATACGGCACAATATTTTTAATAGGTTTTTCAAGCTTGTTCTTTTCATTTTACGTTTTATTTTATTTTATTACCTTTTCTACACAATATTTTGTTACATTTTGCTATTTTTCTTTTCTTTTATTACTACTAATATTATCATTGAGTTCGTCATGGTCAGAAATGACGAAGAAAACTATGAATGTGTCTCTAAAACTAGCTGGTTCTTTCGAATCACTTAATATACTCCATTTGTGCCTCTATTATATCTCAGTAGCCACAAGTTCAACAGAGATAAGCCATACACCGTTAGATTAGTCATAGACACCGGTGGGAAAATTGACTTTGACTCTAAAACTGGCAGGCTCTGGAATTCGCTTAGTAATTTTCATTTGTTCTTTTGATTTTGGCTCTTTCCTTTGGATACATTATAAAATAATTTGAATTTATAAGGGGGCGTTTTGGTTTTGTCTATAATAAAACCATTACTTAGCTTGTTTTATTGTGAGGCACTTCATTTGGGGGACCATTTATTTGAAAATATTCTGGTTTCTTTCTTTGTGCTTCAATAACATAAACAGATGTACTGTCTAATATCTGCTTTGAACTTGTGGATGTATGATGTGGATTCTTCTTTGACGTGTCTTGTAGCGATTCTTCTGAAGAATCAGGGTTCATTTTTGTTCTTTAATACAATCAGATGAAACCTTTGACGTTTTTGGAATTTCAGATAATTGCTTATTCTTCTCACAATTTCTTGTGTCCTGAAAACGTTGCCAACACACTAACATTTAACTCAGGTGCTAAAGACTTCTTAGAGCACCCACGAACTTCACAAGACGGTTGCACGTACAGTGGGTCATCAATATTTGAAGCACTAACATCACTGTATGAATATGAATCTAAAGCTTTTATTCGTTTTTGTAGCCGTGCAATAACAACTGTTACAGAGGTAGAGTACATCATAACTGTGTAACGAATTCAAATCATCAACCGCAGCAATAACTAGTCCTGTATACCGTTTATTATCGGGTAGCCAATACAATTTCAACTCATTACTGGACACAATATTTCTTGTTCCATCTTCCCATTCCACTAAAACGTTCATCTTCTTGTTGTCTTCATGACTGTCTCTCAGCAGAAAGAAAGGAAAGACTGAGATAAATCTTCAGTAGTTACCGTGATAACAGGGGAAATTTCATTGTCTGGCGAAAGAAACTATCATATTCGATTTTCAAGAAACCAGAACATTAAACAGGTGATGCCGATGTAATGAATCTTGAAAACAGCAAGCTGACATATTGGAACGTTGTTGGAAGAGGTTTAATTTTAATTTTAATTATGGCCTTTAAGCACCTCAGGTTCAGACCAGCATATGTTAGAGAGAGGTTATTGGAAAGTAGGCAAACATGTTATAGTTTGTATGTACCTAGGTGTGACCGAGGAAACCCCCTGAAAAAATTGGGGAGTTTTAAAATCAAATCGAAAAAACACAATGGCGCACTAAGATGTGGAACAGATAGAATTTATTACCAATTGGTAATATAAATCTAAATATACAAAAAGACACTGACAATGTTCTAGATTTACAAGTTGGTATCAGTTGCTTTCAGGTGATAAAACATTTGTAATGGAGTGATATCATAAGTTAATTAGTTTCATTAAAATGGTGTGTACTTAGGTTAAATATGATTGTAAACAATGCTGGGGTTGAGGAAGACTGAAAAAGTGGTCGTTCGGTTTTGGAAATCTTAGTATTAATACTATACACGTTGAACAAATTTAATTTCAACCCAATAAAAATTAGAGAAGTTATTAACCAGAAAACGTTGCTTACAAATTGATTAGGTCTTTCAATTGGCGAAAATGTCTAGTAGAGATTATCGCTGAATCGCTTCCATTCGATACAACAGTAGCTTTACATACCACTGCCGAATTAATGTTGTAGGGACAATCGACTGTGAGGAAACCGTTTCAGTATCTTGGCTATGATGATGATGGGTGTTCTTCATAAATTCAGGTCCTGACCCGAAGGCCACTGGGTAACAGAGGCCCCTAGTTTACCATTATTCACAATATCATTGTTAGATCTTGGCGGTGTGAAAATTCAGAAGAGTTTCTCAAATCCCATGTTTTCAGCTGCAAACATATTGGAGAACTCTGGCAATCACTTGGATACATTTTACTCATATTGCTTTAATTTAATGAGTTAAAGCAAAACTCATGAAGCAACGTGAATCTTGTTATTCGCATTTTTCGCTTTGGGAATTGCTCGCTATATTGAACACAAACAATTTTGCGTAATTACAAAATGGTTTAGTATAAATTAGCTTTGTTCCCGAATTCAGCTATAACGACCTCGATTGTCGTATGGGCCACCGCATTTGAGGTTGATAATTCGAATCGCCCTTCATGGATGTTTGAGAATTTAGTAATTTAACCCATATAATAGAAATAACCCAATATCAATAGTTACTTGTCTCCCTCTGCCCTGAAGAAGTTCGATGCGGAAATGGGTGATCCGGAGCTTGAGTCGATCTATCTTGTGAACACAATCTATACAACAAAATGTTCACAAGTAATATAAAAGAATACAAGAAGTGTACAAAAGTATTCAAAACACCATCAAAACGACAAAGTGATTGATCTTTAGTTCTTGTGCATATTGCAGTATGTTTGTTAATCACACAAAACTTAGAGAATTTCAGAAAAGATATGTCAAAATGTGTAAGATAAAAGTATTAATTCTTTATTTATTTGTTTAAAATGCATATGCTAGATACAGCATGGGCTAGCCATTTACACCTGGAAGTTACAGAAAAATAGCAAAAAATAAATACATAAAAAAATAAAATAAATAAAAAGACAGAAAAGCTGTAACTGAAGAGAGAAAATAAAATAAAATACAATATAGATAAAATAGATGTGATACTAACAAGTAAAGTATCCGAAGTGAGGACTCGAGTTGCTCATCAAGTGATACTTTAAATTGAAGCTAGTGACGAGTATAGTACACCTGTGAAATCCTAGCTGCAGAGCTCCAGAAATAAAAAGGTTATGGCGGGTCAAAGTTGAAAGAGAAAGCGAATTGTATTGAAACAAGTCACAACGAAAGGCAGAACAAAAGTCAGAAGGACATGGTTTTGAATTGAAATGCAATTGATGTGAAGGAAAGAGGCACGTACAAAGTACTACACATTGATATAATCAATATGTAAGTCGTCAATGAAGGCGTGTGATAAGCAGATACTTTGCTCACAATGAGCACACTTGACAAAAGAGATGTTCTCACATGAGGTCTTGTAACACTCGTCACGTATATTAGAATCAAAACAATAATCCAATGGAGAAATCCAGGGCTCGGGCTCCTCATCCAAGTAGCCGCTTTTGTAAAACGCAAACCTGATCATGTTGCGAAATCGTGAGGCGCTGAATTGGAAGAGAGTGAAGGACTGCAATCGTAAAATGTTATCCCGATGCCAGAGATTAATTTCCGAGGAAGCGATAACTGTGTCAGTAATGAACCTGATAAATGATTTTTATGGACGGAAGAAGTAAACATCAAGTGGTTGGATGAAACCAGTGCAACCACCAGGAATTAAACGTTTGAACAGTGTTATATGATTAGGGCATAATTCATTTGAATAAAAGAAAGCGGGATATCAGGCAGAGAGAGGGATATCATTCTACACATTACATTAATTGGGAGCAACGTACGACGTATTACCATCGGGATAATCAGGAAAACATGGACATCGCAAGCAGCTAAATTCGCTTTCTATTTGAACTTTGACTCGCCTTAACCTTTTTATTACTGGAGCTCTGCAGCTAGGATTTCACAGGTGTACTATACTCGTCACTAGCTTCAATTTAAGGTATCACTTGATGAGCAACTCGAGTCCTCAATTCGGGTACTTTACTTGTAAGATCCTAATCAGACTTCCCTTTCATAAAATTTCATAAAGGTAGTTTTGGGAAGTTAAAAGTCAGGAGAGTTAGTCAGTGAGTGATAAAGTGCGTGAAGTCTGATTAGGAATAATTTCTTTTCTAAAGATAACCTTGGAGTTCTGAGGTAAACGTATTTATTGCACCTGCTGTTAGCTCTCACAAAACGTAAATGAAACAATGGGGGATCATTTGTGTGGACATTAACATTCATTATGTTACAAAGAAATCTAACAAGATCGGAAAGTTTACGGCGAGTAGGGAGGTCATTTAGTTGAAGATTAGAAAGAAAATCAGTTTTGGATACGTGAGATGATAAGGAAGAACATCTATTATGGGCTACACGTATGAAGAAATTCATGATTTTATCATACCTATCCAAAAAAATATCCATGTTTTATAGCACTTACTTTTGCGGAGAGAAATGTGCTTATTTTGTTTAGGTGGGAGCGAATTATTTTGTAACCACAAACCACTTGTAAACTTTTTTTTTTTAATATTATTATCTTTGAATTTTGGAACTGTTGTATTTCAAATTTTTTACTTGGGTTATTTTCCTAACTTTTTCCTCGAGCAAAGAGCTAATGTAAAAAGTTAGGCCGTGGTTTTGTTTGGTTGTTTGCCCATACACTGAGATAAATTTCTAGACTTTTTGCAACACTGTTACAACCTAGACGTTGTGACATTACGGAGAATGTTAAATTATATGGTCAGTTTACGTACATCTTGTCATTATTCTCGAGAAATTGTACGTATTTCTATTTTTTGACTCATGAGCTTTGCCACATGAAATTGTAATATTTCTAGTATTTTGCCCATGCCACATGAGCTTTTAACACGATATGTAATGGTCTCCCTTCATTACTACTGTTAATAGCAGTGACTTCATTACTTTTATCCAGAATAGTAAGAACAAAATGTACGTAAACTGACCATAATAATTTAACATTCTCGTAGTGCACAATGTGTAGATTATAATATTGTTGCAAAAAAGTCTAGAAATTTCTCTCACTGAAATACATATTATCCAAGCTTTTATGTTAACACACAATTTAAATTTTTAACATAATTTGTGCATTGTTTCTAAATATATCTTTTAAAGTTACAAATAATATATATATAATATTCAGATGTTTTCTATCCACTGCTGGATGAAGGCCACCCCTTTTCTTTCCACATATCTCGGTCTGCTGCTATCCTCTTCCATGTAGCTCTTGAAAAACGTTTGATTGCATCTAACCATCTTGCATTTGGACGTCGTGTCGGTCGTTCCTTTTCTCTAGGAATCCAATGTTGTACATTTGTCGTCCACCTTCCATCTGTTCGTCTAGCTATGTGACCGGCCCATTTTCACTTCATATTCTTCACAGTCTTGACTACATCCTCTACCTTTGTTTGGGCGCGAATTCATTCACTTTTCTTCCTGTCAATTCTAGTTATTCCTAGCATGCATATCTCAATTGCTCTTTGTGTGACTCTCAATCTTTGAGTCGTTTTCGCATTCAACGTCCAAGTTTCACAGTCGTACAATATCACAGGTAAGACACATTGATTATAAACTTTACTCTTCAGACACATTGGTTGTTTTCTTTTGAAAATTAAGTGTAGTCTTCCAAACGATGTTTTTAATATGAAGTCAAGACAAAATTGTTACTGCTCATCAGCATAGTTTTCCGCAGAAGCAAACAAACTCTGGCTTCGCTTTCTTCGCTGTAACGAGCCGTCACTTGACAATTCTTTGCGGGATGGTGGGGAAAGAGCATGGGCGGCGGAAGAAACAATTTCTAGGGGGGCTAGATCCCCCTCCTTGTAGAACACTTGTAATTGCAATATGTATTACGTATTTAGATCAACT
>JAGDQP010011794.1:0-45067 GCA_022664845.1 Lepisma saccharinum
TTTTAGCACAAACTTCACTACGTATACAGTTTACTTTACGCACTAACTATTGAAGTAGCGGTAACACTCTGTTCTCACTACTTCCTAAACAACAACTGCTCTGAACGAGAGTCCAACACACACTGAAGCACTTATGGTTTTTAGCACAAACTTCACTACGTATACAGTTTACTTTACGCACTAACTATTGAAGTAGCGGTAACACTCTGTTCTCACTCCTTCCTAAACAACAACTACTCTGAACGAGAGTCCAACACACACTGACTTATATGCTTGCCACTCTCTCACCCAACCTCTTGTATCTCTTTAGACAGTTTCTACCTTGAGATACGCTAGCAAGACTTTTTACCCAGGCTTCATGGCAGAGGTGTAACTACATATTAGGTCCCCACCTCGCAAGAGAATACCCATGGCCGAAGTTCGATTCGATCCATTGAGAGGCTATTGTGAAGGGATCCCCCGCATTGCGGTCTTTTGCGACATAGTACTTACACCCCTGCTTCATGGTTGAAGCGGTAGCGTCCTGGACTTCGGAGCGGCAATGCGGATGTACGCGAATGCGAATTTAGAGGCCAGACGTCGTGACATTTTTGTATAGGTTTGTCCTCAGCCACACCAGGCGAATGCCGGATGATAACTTCGTAAGAGGCTGGTCGACTACCTTCCCTCATCTTCATTACAAATACTTCACGAAGTTCCCTTCTTATATTGTCCTCCCAACGTCATCTCGGTCTTCCCACAGGTCTCTTTCCCTCCGGCTTTCCAACCAAGTTGGAATATAATCTTCGTTTCCCCCCATCCGAGCTACATTGCATACCCACCCAAGTTGTCGTGATTTCATTATTCTTACAGCATCGGTAGATGAAGTATTTAAACTTGTGTACTTTCTCTATGTTCTCGTTCTTAGTTGTTAGGCCTATGTATCTAGTCACACTTTTGTTAATAAAATATAATTTTAGAAGGTTAAATGCATAATTGTACAACAAAGTAAATAAACGGACTGAAAAGATATAACTGAAAGATTGTTTGAACGCTATACAATTCCACGCCCCTTGACGAATTAGAATAAAGTTATGGTACATATATTCCTTAGTACCGAGCCACCGTAGCTCAGTGGAAGAACGTTGGCGTAGCATTCGGGAGGTCACTGGTTCGACTCCAGCGAACGACCATACTGACTGAGGATTTTCGAGGGTCTCTCTCAGTCACACCAGGCAAATTCCGGGATGGCACTTTCAACGTTTGTCGTGGCCGACACCTTCCCGAATCCTTTCTCCCCCCCATCCCGGCCTGAGCCTTGGATGCCTAAAGGCCATACATGAAATTCAAAAATATATTTATTAAACCCTAGAGAGATTAACTATGGCATTAAAAGGTTGCCCCTTCCCCACAAAGGGGTTAAACGTGGATGAAGTGCAACTCTGAAACCACTGGAGTTAGAAATTTGATATTTGACATGAAAATACTTTGTTTCAATTACCAATAGCTATCTTAATTTTTGATTCGATATCGCCGATGAGGGGGCGAAAACCTCTTAGAAAGTGGAATATGAGAAATCGAAAATTGTTAAAGGTTAGAAACTTGAAATTTGGAATAGGTATTCCTTAGGACAAAAAACAATAAATGACAAATGTTACAAGTCGACAAGTCTACTCTGTGACTTCCAGATGCAACGACCTTTAACCTTGGAGAAGTACCTTTGCTTTCCGCCCCAGTGATTCCCTTTCGCGTAAAACGTGCTGTTAAGTCCCTCATTGATATTCCCCCCCCCCCCATCCCCCACACACACACAATTGCTAGAAGGAAGCAGTCAGACTCAATAATGAGACAATAGTAACCTCACACAAAAGCAAGTTTCAAAGTTTTAAAAGAGTATGTTTTATGGTATACTTTCCCGACTACACCTTTGGTAAGACTGTGGCCCCATCCTAAATACTTCCTTTCCTTCCTTTTGCTGAGAAACCCAAGGAGTCTAGGAAAGGAACCTTGGAATGAGTGTTGAAAAGGAAGCATTTTCGACGTTGTACACTTGGCTAATATAACGACATCTGTCAAAAGCATTAGAAGCGTAAACAAGTGTGCAGCGCGTGGCGGGATAGGAGTGGTGGCTGTGATATCGAAGGCAAACAACCCCAATTGAAAAAGCACGAATAATTAAAAACGCAAACAACTGAGCAGTTGTACTAGTTTTGCAAGATGCTTTGATTGCGTGAGCTTTCCCCTCTCCTTTGCTCGAGGGGTATTGCACGGCGCGTATTTTTAAGACAATGATTTACAGGGGGGGCAAGGGGGAGAAAATAATACTATTACTAACATAGCACAAAATGTGGGGATCATGTCAATCAAAAAAGGAAGGCAGTATGTGTATGTGTCTTTGCAGCCCCCCCCCCCCAAAAAAAAAATAAAAATGGGCGCTCTTGGTCATATTCCTTATTCATTACGTGTACCGACCAGTAAGCAAGTCTTTCATTACAATTGCAATTCTTCACGTTTTTTTTTCTTTGAAATACTTTCCAGGGAACAGCTACACACAAATGTTTCAGTGCTTTTTGTAAGTTGTATTATTACATAAATCAGCGAAAAGGTTTCAAAGCGTTCCAAATGCAGTGCAAAAGAAATGATACTAAAGAAATTATCAACAACGTGATGCGTGCAACAAATTGTTGGAATTTTTACGGAGTAACTGCTTATTATTTGAAATAAATTTTGTGACATTTTCTATTCCTCAATAGTACAGTAAATAGTGTGTTCATTAAACAATATGAACAAGAAGAATTATCCTGAATATCCGTATATATCCTGTTTTGATGACGGAATACAGATGCACCTGTCATTTTTAATGCACATAAGATGGATACTGCTCACCGTTGTCCCGTGGCTAGGCTCGTGAAATTCTGTAAAACTCGAAGCGGACGTAGTTCAGTTGGTATAGCGCAGATTCCGCCAGTAATTTGTTTCCGAGGGTGTAAAGCCAGGGAGGGGATATGCACTGTTTCTATCGATTTTTAACATTATAAATTTTAAAGTTTACAGTTTTCTAGAAAATTTGGGGGTGACACCCCCACAGGGGTCTGGCAGAATCACTGATAGAGCGTTAGATTCTCATTCAGGAGGTCCTATGTTCGATACCAGCGACCGACAGGTTTCTCCACAGATTTTCTTCAGTCACAGCAGGCAAATGCCGGATGATGCCTTCAACCTAGGCTCTGGTCGACTCCTTCCCTTCTTGACCATCCCGGCTGAGGTTTTCCAGAGTTTTTCCTCAGTCACGTCAAGGAAATGCCTGGATGGTACCTTCAGTTTAGGCCTTGGCCCTACCCGCACCCTTTCTCCTCCCCTGAGCCAGGATGAGCCTTAAATGCCTGAAAGTAATAATTGAAGTTCAAGTTCGAACCTCACGGGCGACCATCCTGACAGATTTTCCAGGGGTTTCCTCTTTACTAAGCTAATACCGGAATGGCACGTAAGATCCTGATCGCTACCCTTCCCATTCTTTCCTTTACCATATGCCAGTCCGATTGAAAGTTGTTTAAAGTTATACTTCAATTCAATTCAACAAGAGGCAATCCAATGTGATATTTTTTTTAAAAAACAGCAATACATCAGATCATTTATTGTAGTATTTTCCTATCTTATACACAAGAGTAGAAGAGAACGAAGCGCACCACATACAGCGTCTACTAAGAATAGGGCTTTAACAAAATTTATTTTGACTTTGAAACTACCATCCCCAACAACGAAAGATGACGCTTACCTAAATAAATGCTTTCTTCCTCTGTAAATTTTCTTGTTAAAAAAAATGTTGCTGCAAATAACAACAGAATCTTATTTTGAACAGAATCTTAAAATACCAGGAAAGAATAAACAAACAATGAAAGGAACGGCTGACTAACACCATTGATACAATGGAAGTAACAACGGAATGCAAGATGTTAATCCCGCGGGACTACCCTCCCCACACCATCGGTTTCAACACGACGTCACTTCCTCCCTGTTTCCTCCCCGCGCAATGCTTTCTTCATCCGTCAATTCATAGGTGGCGCTAGTTTCTACATGAAACAATTGAACGCTAAAGGGTACGAAGGATGCACTGCATGTATCCTTGGCCGAAGCAAAAAAGGCCACAAGGGAAGGAAAAGACATTATATGATCAGTCCTTAAGATGGCCGACCTTCCGGTAGGAAAGGAAATAGGAGATGAAGGGTGTATTTAGGATGCAGCTTGTTTATGTCATTGGCAAGACTTCTGCTGCAGGGTACAAAAAACCACTAGCGACCTCACCCTCGCGTCTATTCCTACTCTGGTCGGCTTACACTTATAACTTATCATCTGAACCGACAGGATCAAGGTAAAGGGACTGGAGGCTATCAGTTCTTCACAACGATTAGGTCTATCCAGATGAAAAAACTTTCTTTTCAATTTTTTTAACTACTTCACCATTCCTCGTGGCCTAGTGGTTTTGAATCAATACATGGGAGACAGGCGTATTCGTGTCCTACTTACATTAAATCCATCCTGACTTGCATTTTCGAAGGTTCTCTTTAATTTCAGCAGGTAATTTTCAGTACGGTAGTTTCTCGTGTAATGTTCTGGCCTCTACTTTTACCATCTATGCTGAAAAGAGTGTTCTCCATAAAGGACGTGTTCCCCATAAAGGAAGTGTTCCCAGTAAAGGACATGTTCTCCGTAAAGGACGTATTCTCCGTAAAGAATTTGATACCCAAATTAATAACAAAGTTAAATCGGAAGTGCAGTTCACATACAAGAACAAAAACACTTACCTATTAATATCTCTAAACATAACTTAGTATCTTTTCTTATAATAGCTTCACAGAAGCCACAAGCTTCAATGTATAAAGTGATCTTAGTAAAAGATTGAGAGTTTGCGAAGTTAAATATTTCATTCACAATTGGCTCATCTACTATCTGCTTTCACTACCTCTTACGATATTGAAACTAAAAGTACATATCTATAAAAGATCTCCTTCCTGTAACATTCTGCTACTCCTGCCTATGGCTCTGACACTGTAAGATTAATATTTTGTATTTTAACTTACCTGATGAAGCTTGATTTTATCATTTGAAATATTGTGACTTCGAGTTTTTCAACGAGCCAGATTACTTTTTTAAGAGTATTTGGAATATTACATGCATTTTATGTTACTAAAACCATTATTCTATAAGTCATAAGATAACAAAAAATAGATTAAGCTTATTTTTACGTAAAATGATGTTATTTGTTTTCGGTGGCCATGTAGACGACAACATCCAAAACAGAATCATCTGAGAAGTGTATTTATATTCTTTTAAGCGATCTTGACTCATTTAATAATATAAGTTTTAATTCATTGAATATCTTGGATACGGGAATCAGTTTTCCGACAAAGATTACGACATAAGGAGACATTTTTATTTTTGTTTGTACGATTTCAATTGCTCTTGTACTATGGAAAAGATGTTATTTGTTCTGTGAGAAGTAAATCTGTTCTATAAAATCATGTTTCATATTCAAGAACGCATAGTATTGATTTTTCCTTCTTTTTTAATCAAGAAACTTCAACACAAATATGTAAGAATCCGAGTAATTAGCATATACGTATAAAAGGTGTTGCAGACGATTTGAATTATAAGTGGCGCTTTGTGCACTAAAACACACAGTGGTGTGTAGAGTAATTCGTAGCCTTTTCTTAACATGTGAAATGAAGATATCAAAGTTATGAACTTATGTTATGTAGCCTTGTATAATGGTTAAATGTATCCACTTGCCTTGAGTTCGCAGTTTTGTAACAGAGCTCGTTTCATACGTTCGTGTCAAGAGAATAAGAAAGCTCTGAAAATAATAACAATTTATTATTATTATTATTATTATTATTATTATTATTATTATTATTATTATTATTATTATTATTATTATTATTATTATTATTAACCGGCTTTAACGCATAAGAAGCCAATTAATAAATATATAAAAAAAATGTTAATGTAAGATGGCTACGGTCCTCTATTTTCAAAATTCTTATTTTCACCACACATGCCTGGCAGTTTTGTAATCCACAATATTTAAATTCTTCCTGGCATTGTCAGATATTCAAGGAAAATGAAAGAAACATGAAATGGACAATTTAATAGTCTTAGAATTTGCATCAGTAAATGGATTACCGGTAGTAATGAGCGCAAGAGTCTTGGTCTTGCAGTTTTGCTCTTGGTCTTGCATGCAAGACCAAGACCAAGACCAGGGATACCGATGCAAGACCAAGACCAGGGGGCCGATGCAAGACCAAGACCAAGACCATACTTGCAAGACCAAGACCAGTCTGCAAGAGTCTTGCACACGCACGATTTGAATATTTTTAAAACGTGGAAAGGATGGGGAAATCATTATATCCTTCACTTGAATTTCTTTGGCTTCTGTAAAAATACCGCTGGAGTGAAGGTGTTCCCAGTTGTGCAAACCGTGTGAGTGGATCTGAGAATCATGCTGCTGTTACTGTAGCATACTAAACTAAACTTATACTGTACAGTAAACTAACAATAGAAGGAAAATGATTCTGTTAAGGGCCATGTAAAGCCAAGATCTCCGACAAGAGATGGAAGCACTATCTCTGTACATGTCTAATGTATTTTTATCGTTGCACGAAATTTCAATGCTGCTCCTACAAATTCAATCCTAGAGAGTTCAAACATTCAGGGAAGAAAGTTCATAAGTAATTCAAGAGCAGATTTTTATTTTTTTCTTCTTCATTGTTGAAATAGATTCACTGTTATAGGCATAACAACAATGAAACGATTTCAACAATGAACAAGATAGAAAATGAAAAATCGGCACGGATAGAAATCTTGAATTACTTATGAACTTTCTTCCCTGAAAGTCTGAACTCTCTAGGATTGAATTTGTAGGAGCAACATTGAAATTACGTGTAAAGATAAAAATACATTAGACACATACGGAGATAGTGCTACCAACTCTTGTTTGAGATCTTGGCTTTACATTCCCCGTAAGGATAATTTCGATAAAGGGCAAAAGGAAGTCTGATGTCCTGGCTTTTCTGATGTTAGGTTTGCCGTGGTATGATCTATTGATTCAGATAAAGGTGGATTATGGTCAGTTCGGAGTCTGTACTGATTTGTGTAACCAGTTTTTGTGTCTGTTCTAAGCTACTAGTCGATTTTATAAAATGTCTGTTGATATGTGTTATTGAAAACTGAGTTCTGTTTTATGTTATGCTACGGAGAATTGAGTCTGAATAAAACAACAGTTTTTGCAGTACACTTGGTAATTGTTTGTCACTTGTAGATAAAGTCCGTAGGAATATTACTAGATGTGGGCTATGGTTTTGGACGCAAAGCAAAAGTTACTTTCGAGTAAGCTAGAGGTAACAAGCGTGTGGGCTTGTATTGAGCACAGAAATCCTTCAAATTCAGCAGGTTTACTTTGATACATTTGTTCAACAGAAAAGTATTGGTCCACAAACTCGTAGGCAATTTTACCGAGCGGCCGTAGGTGAGTTGGTAGAGCGCTGGCGCCGCATTCGGAAGGCCCGTGGATGGAATACCACGACCGGCCATCCTGACTGAGGTTTTCTAGAGTTTTCCTCAGTCCCACCAGGTGAATGCTGGGATGGTACCTTAACTCAAAGCCCTGGCCGCTAACTTTCAGATTGTTGTCCCAAGCCTTAGGCCATAGATCCCTGTTAGGTTTAAATAAATTCAAATTCAAATTTATAAGTAATTATACTTTCTATCACTCTTCTGCCAGAGTTCGCTTGAGCCATGACTAGTCTCATTATCGTCAATTGTCTGGGTTTGTGGACATGAGTGCTTCTTAGACGAAAACAACAACACTAACAAGGGAACCCTTTTTGCTGTTCACCGAACTCTGACTTCGGACATATTTTTTGATCTTATTTGAAGCATATAGATAGCGAAAATAACACGCATAGACTCGTACTCTGTTATATATTTGTGTCCCGAATAAGTCCAGTCGTGTAATTTGAGCGACTTTTAAGCAGTAAAATCAACTTTGATGGTGAAACTTTATATTCACTAAATGAGTTATGAGATGCATTTCCGTAGGTATTTTTACGTGTAGAACACAAATTTCACCATGAAAATGTTCGAAAATTGAATGTTTTTTTATACAAACTCCAGTTTATGATCGAAAATGAAGTAAATTCCATAGAAAGTAATGCCGTAAAGGAACAACAATATAACTCCGGGAAAGGTGAACACGGGGCAGGGGATTATAAATACATACAAGATAATGGTTTCTAATACCTTTTGGGGGCCTAGGGCGCTTGCAATCGCTAAACCACTGATCGACTACATGGTTTTGAAGAAAGAAGCGAAGCGTTGGAGCAAGCATAGAAAAAAAGCGAGTGCACCTCATATAAATGCGTAGCAAAATCGTTCCGATGCCCAGCGGTTTCGCAATTTGGTTACCTTTGGCAAGGCATGGGAGCTCCGTTACGTTCTTAAAGTTAGTTCTTTAAAAAAGTAATATTGCAATTACAAAGTTTGTAATAAATATGTTGTAATTATAAGTAAAATTAGAATTCGTTTGTTGAACTTTAAAAACCTAAATAATAATAACGGACTTAATATTTGTTTACATTTATCTTTAAATAAAAGCCGAAAACGTGAAATGATGGGGAACAAATTGATTGAATCACTTTTTAATGAAAAATCAAAGAAAGTGAAATCTGTTTAGATTGAAAAACAATTCATTATACTTATTTTCATTTTTAGAACTTGTTAATTCACTATAATTAATATTATTGTTTAACTGTTTCATTTTAAAGTTCAATTTCGAATATTTATAAAAATAACCAAATCAGTTGCATTTTCTCGTGCTTACCACAGTTATTTAAAATATTTAAATTTCAAAAAAATTAATAGTAAGCGTGTATGTTAAATAAGACGTTTGAAACAAATATAAGATGTAACATGACAGACGAGAATTTATTTTGGTAAGTATTTCGAAAAATGTTTACTGTTCTAATTATTAATGATAATTTTAGTTCGTAATATATTTATGATAATGTTTGTATGATAAGAGGTATTGAAAATGTACGTAAACGAAGTGAGCGCAGGAGAAGCGAGAGTGTTGCAATTTTGTTCCGGAATTACACACCAAAGAGGAGAGGGGATGAAAAAATGGAGGTACGAAAGTAAAAATTCAAATTGTACTTTTTAGAATGTCCGCATTAAATAACCGAGTAGTCGATCATTGGTTTAGCGATTGCAAGCGTCGTAGGCTCCAAAATGTATTAGAAACCATAATTTTTTATGTATTTATAATCCCCTGCCCCGCCTTCCTTTTTCCAGCAGTTGTAATGTTGTTCCTTTACGGCATTACTTTCTATGGAATTTTGTTCATTTTCGATCATAAACTGGAGTTTGTATAAAAAACATTCAATTTGCAAAAATTCTCCTGGTGAAATTTGTGTTCTACAGGTAAAAGTACCTACGGAAATGCATCTCATAACTCATTTAGTTAATATAAAGTTTCACCATCAAAGTTGATTTTACTGCTTAAAAGTCGCTCAAATTACACAACTCGACTTATTCGGGACACAAATATATGACAGAGTGCGAGTCTATGCGTGTTATTTTCGCTGTCTACATGTCATTTTCAAATAAGGTCCGAAGTCAAAACTCGCTGAACATTAAAAATAGTTTCCTTGTAAGTTTTAGTTAAACACAATATCCGTGTATGTTTGGTCTTTTTTTGGAACTTACCTGGAGCACGGAGAATGGTAAATAATTGGAACAGTAACTAGAAGATGACAGAGAGCACAGTTTTATGGATTGTTACAACGTAAGAACTTCAATGTCTAAATTATTTTGGACATCATTTTCGATAACCCATGATTGCATTCTGTCAAAGCTTGCGAAATATAGTTGTG
The DNA here is from genome assembly GCA_022664845.1 of Lepisma saccharinum. Classification (NCBI taxonomy): domain Eukaryota; kingdom Metazoa; phylum Arthropoda; class Insecta; order Zygentoma; family Lepismatidae; genus Lepisma; species Lepisma saccharinum. Next base: position 9,906 of record JAGDQP010011794.1, read on the forward strand.
TGCCTAAAACAGCAAGTAAACTAAAAGTAAAATAATAAAATGTTAGTGAAGTTGTTCAAATTAAAGCGAAATTAAATTTTGGTAGATCTATTCTGTACACTTACATGGTGATAAACAATACATTAAAACATATTTCCGTTACTATTGACGCATTAATGCAGACAATGATACGCATAGCTTTTACTATTCCCTATATCCGGTGTAAACTTTACGTATGAAACGTATATTTTTTTTAAAAGCAAGACTCTTGCATGCAAGACCAATCTTGGGCGAGCAAGACCAAGACCAAGATCAAGACCAGGGATACCGATGCAAGACCAAGACCAAGACTGGGTGTGCAAGAACAAGACCAAGACCAAGACCGCTACGGTCTTGGTCTTGCTTTTGCTCATCACTAATTACCGGTACTCTAAAGAAGAGATTCAAAAAGTCTTTAAAAGCACTTTTTAAAATTAAAAATACCCTCAAAACTAAAATACGTTTACGCTATTACTTATCGAGATATAACGTCATTTGTGACTATGCCCCCGTAACTTCCAGCGCTTGTATCTAATCATATTTCGGAACTTCTTTAAAAATGAACTTTTTTCTTGGTTTGATTGAAATAATCACCTCCCGAAGTTTGCATCATTATTTTGGGGCCACCCTGTATATCGTGAACAAGATAGCTACCTCTCCGTCGGCTCCTAGTTTATTGTTGAAGAAACAGTAAACGCTAGAGTGAGTAAGGTTAATTTTCCTCCCTTCTTTCAACCTTCGAATAAGCCAAAGAAAAAATGAACTGAAGCTTGACAACGACATTACAAATATCAGAAAGAAAGCTTCATTCACTCCGTCTCTCTTTGAATCGTTCTTTTTTCTTTATTTTTTTATCTCACCAGAAAAGGCGAACAGAGTAAGTGCGTTAAGAATCTCATTACGAGCAGCCATATGTATTTTTAAACCGAGTGACACAATTTCTGCAAACACAATTATAAGAGCTTAACGAGTTAGCAACTTCTCGCTCTGTAAGTCTCACGTACGCATCTATGAAGGTAACGTTCACTTGTTGAGCGTAATTTCTTTAGTTCTATTTCTTTAATGCGTGTGTTTGTGGTGTATATGTATATGACTGTTTGTAGAGTCGTTTCCTCTTCAATTGTCTTGGGGCAGTTCTGAAGAATCCATGCATGGTTAATCACAGAACAAAACACACTGTAGAAATGCTTGAACTAACTCGCGAAACCACCCATACTTTTAAAAAATTTCACTTTCTCTCTCACAACGACGTAACACGGGAAGAACAGTGTGTGTTAACAACACCCTCTTTGTTAACAAACTCACGTTCTGGTATACACACATCAAGTGACCAAGTTCCTCTAGAGATAAACTAACTTACTCCCTATATGGTTCTAAAAAATACAAGGACTTTTCAGTGTGCTCAACAATGAGTTTTCTTGCTGTGTTGTCTGCTTCAGTTAAGGTGTTATGACCGGATTTGTACGAACATAGATGACCAAGGATCAGGAAGATTATGACGTCGTCATGTGTCCATAACCTTTGGTAAGACATCTATTTAGTTCCTTTTTAAAGATTGTTTCGTTTTCGGTGTGTCTGTATCAGAAATTTCATTTGCACCAACAGTCATTTTTTATTCACTGTTGCATGTTTATCCCCCACATATATTCCATAATACACTACAGTTGTTACCCATAATATAGATTCCAAAACCCCATTATTTCCACAATACTTCTTTCCATGTTGTCGTCTTAAAGGTCGTGATTTTTCTGTGAGTTCAGTGTATAATATTTATTGTCTATTGTTCATCTTTTCGTCTATGTGACTGGGCCATTTCCACAAACTTCAACCTTTTCGTTCTCTTGTTCACACCTACCTTTGACAGGGAATCCATTCATTTATCCTCTTGTCACTTCCAGTGATTCTTCCTACGGAACTTTCCATTACTCATTGCGCAACTCTTATTATTTGAGTCGTCTGCATAATAAGCGTTCGCGTTTCACAGCCATAATACAAGGTAACCAAAATGTTTTTTGCCGTTCTAGAGCAGTCATAAACAAAGAGCAATACAGTGGACGGTATGCACCTTTAGGTTTCGAAGTAAGCTCCATCAGCATCCAACACCCTTTGCCAACGTTCCTGCAAACCCTGGTGATAAATGTCGGTGGTCTTCGAGGCAAAGAAGTCCGTGAGTGCGTTCCACAGGTCTCTCTCATTGGCGAAATATCTCCCACGGGGGTGGTTGTCCAGGGAATAAAATAGGTGGTAATCTGTTGGCGTAAAGTCCGGTGAATGTGGTGCATGTCGCAGTGTCTCCCAGCCAAGTAGCTGAAGGATCTCCCGGGTCCTCTTTGCCACATCTGGCTTGGCATTTTCGTGGAAGAACAGAACACCCTTGCGATTCACCAATGCAGGCTCCTTCTGCCACAATGCACGCAACACTCTTTGCAACTGTGAGTAGAGGTCAGCAGTGATGGTCTGATCAGGTGGAAGGAACTCGTAATGCACCATTTGGCGACAAGTCCACCATACAGAGAGCATAACTTTTCGTGGGTGCAAAGGTGCTCTTGAGGTGTAAGGAACAGGGTCACGTGGTGACAACCAATGTCTGGTACGCTTGGGAGTGTAAATAATGGGCCCACTTTTCGTCACCAGTGAGCAGACGATCAAATATGGATGTGTTCAGGTGCCGAGTGAGCAAGGATAAAACAGGCTGTCACTCGTTATTCCTTGTTCACTCGCGACAATGTATTGGGTACACACTTGCTTAACCTGTATGACTTCCCTATCCCACGAAGGTGCTGTCTGACTGTTTCAGCGGAAACACGGAACCTTTCTGCAAGTTCATCACACGTTATACCACTGTCCTCCTTGATGGCTGTTTTCAGGGCTTCGTCATCCAACATATGTAATCGTCCACTGCGAGGTTCATCAGCAAGGCTCACATCTCCCGAAAGGAAGTTCTGGAACCAATTCCTGGCGGTGCGTTCATTCACGGCATTCTCACCAAATGCCTGGCATATGGGGCGACTTGATGCGGCAGCTGACAGGCTCACATATAACAAACACACGCGAACAAGCTGCTTCGATACCTCCATTTCTCTTTTACACTGGACGAGCTATGACTGCTGTGTGTGAGCACCGTGCCTGTTTTGCTGAATTTTGATGGTCACACTAACTCCCGATCTTTTGGCAGGCACGTGCGTCATTTAGTTTCCTCTCTGTGAGCGTATGATTAATGGGACGTCAAACACGTTTTTGGTTATCTTGTAAGACACTGATCATTCATTTTCGCTTGGGGTGCATTGGTTTCTTACTTTCTAACACAAAGTTCAGTTTGCCAAATAATTCCCTTACCATTTGACATCTTATATTTATTTCATCAGTCACCTTGACTTTTGATGTTTTCAACTGTCTTTAGTTCATCAACTATGCCCATCTTCTTTCCTTGAATCTTTATTTCTTTCTTTTCAGGATGTTTAGCGTACATTACTTTTGTTCTACTTACTGTTATTTTAAATTTCATTTTCGAGCTTTCTTTACTTTCCTCTTTATGCGCATAAGTCTAAATAATTAACTAATTATATGTTTTACGGAACTCGTAAGTTCATCGTCGCACTAACGAACGTTCTCCAATGCATTGGTTTATATCCTGGACAAGAGCAAGCCAGTTTCTATGTCGAAGATCCCTTGTCATCCCAACGAGGTCTCGGTGTTACCAATGACTTCTTTCCTTCCAGTTTACCAACCACGATGCAATATAATCTTCGTTTTCCCCTCATCCTATTGCCTTCCCTTTCTAGCCGTCCTTATTTCATTATTCTTGAAATATCGGATAATCATACAGTCTGTTGATTTATACATATACTAGCTGATTACTCGGCGTTGTCCGGGCATTTATTTATCCCAATTTTCTAATAGGTTCTAAAGAGTTTTATTTGTTTCTGAAAATTTCCAGAAAGTTCGTTCTATTCGACTAAACTTGGGCTTAAATGCCATCGGGACTATCACCAATCAGCTTAGCGGCCGCAAAATCTATGGATTTGAAACTAATCTTGGACATTTTATTTTTCACCCCCTATGCCGATTAGGGCTAAATGTGAACTTAACAGGCATCGGGAGTGCAACTATTCATCTCAGCGACCCCGAAACAATTTATTCAACACCAATATCGTTTGCCGGCCGGGTAGCCGTGCGGTCTACGGCCGTAGGCCAACGACTCGAAGGTTCCAGGTTCGAGTCCCGGCAGGAGCATGGGTGTGGATTTTAATGGCTAAGGGACGAATCGTGACGGACCGAAGTCCAAAGTTCCTAGACTGGCCCATATAAAAATGAAGTCTACCAAAGCTTTACTAATATCGTTCATTTTTTAAATTATTTTTACATGTCACCTTCTTCCACCTCCGCCCCTAGTGCCTGGGGTGTCGTACCCCCACAATATTTTTTCCAATTTGTAAGTGATAAGTGTATCAAATTTGGTTAAAATTGCTCAAGGTGTCCCAGAGTTATGTTGGAATACACATCCATCCACTTTCCCTAACAATGATCTTTAGTTAAGAAATAAAGTTATTGATTTTTTTAAAAAGAATTATTTTGTTAGAGATAAAGCTTGTGTTCTTCTAAATGACCTATTTCTATAAATAGACAATGATGATGATGATGGGTATTCTACCCGGAGGCAATCATATGATTCGAAGGTCCCTTGTGGCTTGCATTACCTTCCATCGCCCTTATAAGTTGATACCGTCCCTAAGGAGTGCGGTACCATTGAGATAAACTTTATATGGATAAACTTAATATGAACTTAAGGCTGTTTCGACTTATTGTCAATAACTTGATAACTGCCGTCCGTAAAAGAAAAACAGAAATATGAGAGCGTCAGAGCTCTTAAGGAAGACATGATATCCACATTTCCTTAAGGATCTATCTTCCCCTTCCCAGTCATATTTTGTCCTAATTCATTGTTGCATTCTCTGTCTAAATGAAGAAAAAATCTATAAGAGAAATTTTGACATTTTCTTACTTCACCACTTTTCGAATTATTCCCAATAGATTATAAATATACCTTTTATAATCTGTAAAGAGATACCATAATCTACAGTAGTAGCTCAATGGTAGAGCGTCAGCTTCGTTTTCATGAAGTACTGGGTTCAATCACAGCGAACGACTATCTGACTGGGGTTTTTCTTCAGTAACACCGAGCAAATGAAGGAAATTATATCTACGAACTAGACCCTGGACGACAACCTACCCGCATTCTTTCCCCTATCGCAGCCTCACCCTTAGATGTCTGAAGTACATAAAATAATTACAAATTCAAATTCTACAGTAGAGTAGTGGAAAAAAGTTTAGAAACATGCACTAACTAACACACAGCTTTATGAAACTCGAAAGTCCATCGCCGCAGCCCGTAGTAACAAAGGATCAAACTTAGATTCAAAGTTTAGATACATTACCGACTTTTTTATTGCATTTAAGTAAAGTAATCTCACGTATATTTAAAAAAAAAATAGATTTTTGACAGCAAGCCCGTGCAGGTCTGTTGAGACTATTGATTCGAAGTCAATTTACGTTATTGTAACATTTTCTTGCCTGAAACTATGGAAGCTATTCAGCTCCACTTTTGTAGGCATAGTTTGCCAACGTCACTGTCATTCGTGGACTAAAACTTTACAGCCAGTAGAACCAATGTATGTGGAATACGGGATGGACGGAATCCAAGGAAAATATCAGCTGATGAAAATAACAAGGGATCTAAAGTGAAAGCAAGTAACGCAAGCAAAGCAAGTAACATTTGAAAATGAAAATATTGAGTTCGTCTTCCAAGTGTAACATGAAGTAAATATACCCCAAAATAAACATACAATAAAAAAAAAATTGTACTGTACAAAGACATGTTAAGGCCCAATGCGTCTTTGTACAAAAAATGATAGATATTGATATATGTATTTCGTGTTACCGTCAATTCGGGTAGAGTGGATTGAAGGAATATGCCCATCGGGGGGAGATTTCTACAGTAGTGTAATTCGATAACTACCACCCTAGATGGAAAACTTGTATAAAGAACTAATCAGTTTTCTCCTCAAGACGTTCTAGTCAATATCGCATAATCTGTCACGTGGAGATGAAGCAAATTATTTGAAAAGGAATATCTTTTTCTTTAGCCTAAAAATAATTTCATCTAGTGAGTAAAATAGTTTAGGATCGGGCTGAATTCCATGACAGAGTAGAAAATGAGCTTGACTAGGGTACTTTTGACTGCCAAGTACTTGCTTAAACTGTATGACAAAGCAGCCATGCGTGTGTGTGTGTGTGTAAGAGAGAGAGAGAAAGAGAGAGAGTGACAGGAAACAGGTCAAGTGGAGTTTTACGCCGAAGGTGGGTATAGATGCTAGAAATGTTCGGTACTGAGATTTTCATATCGATTTTCGGTATATTTTGGATACCGACAATTATCGATATACCGAAATACCGAACGATACCGATAATACCGATAATACCGAAATACCGAACGATATCAATATATCGATATATCAAAATACTGAAAAGCAATGGTATTAAGCGATATGGAAGTACTCATGGACGTATGTATTTAGGGGGCTGCCCTGAATCCCCACCCTGAAATTCCGGTTAATATGCCAAAAATAGTATAATTTTAGGCGTAATTATCTATATTTAGCTTTGCAATTTATTTTTTCACAAGAACTTTGTGTTAAGTAAACATTGAAATTAATACAGAAAAATTGACAACCATCCGGGCGGCAGCAAATGGGTTCAAATGTCAATCTTTTGACCTTGTGAGTGTAATAATATAATGTATATGTTGTATAATAAGCATAATATTATTAATAATATAGTGAATACACGAGAGATAAGCAATGAAATATTGCCGATCTCAACTAAGGGAAAAAAAAGAAAAATAAGATTGACATGAGAAAGAAAAAGTTGATTGTTCATATTACAGAACACTATAATGATAATTAACATTAAAGCGTTTACATTCACGCACAGAATCATTTCAAATCAAAAAAGAGCACGCATCTTGATTAATTATTGTGCTGTAATCAGGTACTTTAAATTTAATTTTTTAAGGCCTATAAGCAACTCAGGCTCAGACCAGATGGATGATGATGGAATGGTTGGTGGAATGAAGAAAGTGGGGGGAAACCGACGCATACGATGTTTGTTCACCACAAAGTTCACATGGCACGAGGACGGTTTAAACCAACGAACTTAAGCACTAGAACTCTAACCATTGATCCACCGCGGTCCGCTCTAATCAGGTACGGATTGGGTCTCTTTCCCAATAATGAAAACACTGTTGCTGTAGCTTTGTCAACTTCACGTGGAGTCGATTGACAAAGTCAATAACGCATCGGCAGTTTAGACGATGGGCTAAAAGCCAGCAGCAAAATGTATTTCAACAAGATTTTGATATAATTCAAAAACTGCTGAGTAGGGATGTCCAGATCCGGATCTAAATGGATTCAGATATCCGAAACTCGGATCTTCGGGGTTTCGGATACCCGGTCCAATGGATTCGTCCGATTTGGATCGCAGATTCAATTTGGTTATTATGATGCATCTGAAACTGAGATGCCGGGCTGGTAAATTATGAAAGACCCTGGCCATACCTTCCTCATCCCGCCCTGAGCCAAAGAAAGAAATAAAGAAAGAAAGGAGAGAGAGAATTGAAATTTTGTATATTATTTATGACCCTTAGGCATCTAAGGCTCAGGCCGGGATAGGGGAGGGGAAACGATTCGGGAAGGTGTAGGCCAGGGCCTATGTTGAAAATTCCACCCCGGCATTTGACTAGTGTGACTGGGGAAAAACCTGGAAAACCTCAGTCAGGATGGTAGACCGCTGGGATCGAACTCACGATCTCCCGAACCCTACGCCTACGCTCTACTACTGAGCTACGGCGGCTCGGTGTGTATTTGTGTGTGTGTGTGAGAGAGAGATAGAGAGAGAGTTGTCTATGTCTTTCCCTTTCCTTTTTCTTCCTTCTCTTCCTTATAGAGATAGAGAGAGAAGGGAGAGAGACCTGGATAAGATAGGCAGATCATGGGGAAGGTATTGGCCAGGGCCTTTCACAATTTACCATAAGAAAGTCAAATTAATTCATTATATCTGAAACTCCAAAAATGTATTTTATAGAGATAGTTGTGTAGTTGATTGTTATTGCTTTTTCTCCAAAGTTAGTTGATAGAAACACTTTTTAACTTCCTTTATTTTATCTAAAATACATGCTTTATTTCTCAAAAGCAAATTACATAATCTGGGAGTTTCGCATTTTTTTTCTATCTTGCTGAATGCTTAAAAGGGAAGAGAGGAGGACATGTTTTGGTTCTTCCCCTCTAAGAGCAGAATGTATATTACATAGTGACTGATAACTACGTCACAGAGCAAATGGTAGTCAAGGTTGGCGATGCGGGAGGTCGTGGTTTAAGGAGACAAGCAGGTGATGTCGATTATTATTTGTTTTCCTTTTGTCACTCCAATAAATGTATTAGTAACATACTATTATAGGACTGGTTTAAATGGCACTACTCTTGCAATTCATGTATAACTCAACAATTTCTCTCTCTTTCTATGATTCTGTTTTCCCTCTCTCTCCTCACAATACTCCAAAACGAAGAGTAAAAGAAACCAAAATAAGATTTATCGTTTGCTAGCCGAAAAAAAATCCTCCAAAATAGGTACGAATAAGGAAAGACTATGATGACCCGATAACCGAATATCCGAAACTCGGATCCGGATTGTGATTATACGTCAAGTTTTGGAGCGGGTCTATGTTTGGGACCCGGCCTGGCCCGATGACCCGATCTCGTCACCCGGAAAAAAAAGTAGTGTATTTGATTATTTCCTTGCGTTTCAGGGGTAATCGAGATCGAAGGTGTTACTCCCCACCTTCCATCTCGATTACGAAAATTACGAAACTGAAGCTCATTGTTCTCAGACCGTATTAATCGGTTCAACTTTTAGACCGGATCACGTATGTCCGGGTCAGGCCGGGTCACCAAAACTAACCTGATTTCAGCTCTGCCATGCTACTTCCTCTATGTAAGCTATTAGTATTATTTTTTTTATTTTTTATTTTATTTTTATTTTTTTTAGAATTTCAGAGGAATTCAGATTTCAATATTCCTATATTGTTAAGAATATTGATACTGTTCGGTATTTCCCCAGCAATCCAGGAGACGTCAACCCGACGTCAGCATTTGGTCGGCAAAGATCAGCCGACGAGCGAGCTGACAGGCAGGTCGACGTCGGGTTTTGAAAAATCCCGACGAGAAGTCGGCTTCGGCGAAAGGGTTTTGGGCGGGGTTATGCCTCTATGCCTACACCGATGGCGGTCCGGAATATGGCCCGACGACACCAACGGCTGTCCGGAAAACGGCCCGACGACCAATCGCCACTTATGGACCGCGCCGATCATTCCCCAACTACTATTGGTCGGGCCGCAGTCGGGTCGGCATTTGGCTTGCTGGGTCAGTATAACGAAATTTTTTAATTTCGGTTTTATCGGTATTTCAATATTTCGATATTTCGGTATATTCGGTATTTCTGGTATTTCGGTATTGTCGGTATATCGATATTTCGGTATGGGCGATACCGAATTTTCGGTATTCCAAAATACCGTTACCGATTTCGGTATATTCATATTTTTGGCAACCCTAATAGGTGCCCACTATGTAAATGTATTGCATCAAATAAGATTGTTTTCAGTGTTTTCTTGTTAGACACTCATTTCTTTGAACTTTTCACCTTGAATAGAATGTAATCAGACATGGATTCATACTTGGTAGTCCACATATGTATTCAATATAATTTAGATGGCATTTGTGGATTTTAGGCAACTATGGCTGAGGCCATGATAGGGGTGGGAAGAGGATGTGGGACTGAAGTCGACAAGGGTCTAGTTTCGAAGGCACTATCCCAGGATTAATCTTGGATAAACCTCAGCTAGTATGACGACCGCGGGATCGAACCCGAGAGCTACCGAACTCAAAGACAACGCTAGTGTTTCTTCCATAAGATTTTCTTCCTGGGCCCTCACGAAAATTCTAAATAATGCATATTGACTCCAATGTACTAACATATAAAAGAAAATTAATGTTACTTAAGAGTATGTCGTAATTCCTTAATTAACATCAAAATAACATGAACACTATTTATAAAATCTGCTATTATATAGTTATTTCAGTATATGTATAAGTAATTCAAGTGTTGAGACTAATTCTTTAGGGGGAGCGTTGAAACTCCCCGGGGAAACAAAGCCCCACGGAAACATACCTGAAAGAAACAGTGGCCAACGCCCTACCATAACTTCCAATAGTTTATATCAGGTGAGCGTGAAGAACTAAAAATAACTGTTGAGGGCAGCTCATCAGAGGTACAAATTTTGTCGTAATTGATTCTCTGAGTGAGGAAGCAGCATATACAGTTCATGTTTCTTGAAGCTTTGGAAGTGTGATTATATAGTCTCTGGAATATTGTTGCCAAGTTTGACGCACATTAGCAACAACGAAAATGCAGTTGCAATTTGCCACAGTCAGTGGAAACTGCTGAGCGTCAATGCGGCAATGCTGTGGTGTATATTTCATACTTGATCTTCACCTCACGCAGATTCTGGGGAGCAGACGACAAGTTTATAAAAGAAAACCCGAACAAAAACGAAGCTCTCTGATTGCGTCTGGAGATATTTCATTGGGTAGCGTTTGTACGATGTTCACCTGCCATAAGCCTGTGGACAAATTATAACTGCGTTGCGGCTGCTCGGTAGAATGTACGCCATATTATATTTCATACAAAACGTAATGTCATTAATGCATTAAATTAATGTGTGTTTCATTATCACATAAGAGAGAGAAATCTGTGTTTTCAAACAGATGTCGTCAAGATGGACATTGTAATAAATATTTTCTGCAGTGGTGGCGTATATCCATACTTGTTCATGTATTTTAGTCGTATTATAGATCAGGAGTGGCCAGCCAACTTCTTTCTGCACAGCAGCGTCACGGGGCGTGATCAGCACTAAAGAATATAACTAGTGTATCAATAATAAAGCGTCCAGGCCAAACTAATAGATAAAATGATAATATACATAATTTATTTCTTCTATTTTTTTTTCTTTCCGCAGCCCAAACAAAACTATATGTCGGGCCGCATAAAGCCCGCGGGTCAGCTGTTGACCACACATATAATGTAAATATGAACTTTCACAATCTTTTTTTGCATTATTATTGTCGTATATCTTAATTATGATGTATTAGGCAAATGAGTAGGCACCTTACACTGATATGTTGGGACTAGATGCACTGAGATGTCAGTTTAAAGGCATGTCTATTACACTCTATACACTTCGCTTCATGTACTTCTGTCAGTAAGAGCATGAATGTTTAGCAAATTCTTATTGTTTTGTTTCTTTTAATTACCCCCACAATGGCGCCTATATCAAAATGTGTGTGGCATCTTTCCTGTATCCACTATAACCAGTGATGAATCCAAGCGCTTGGGGAGAATTACCCCTTGAGATTCAAAATTCTCCCTCGGGAAATGAAATTTTGTTTAGTTTTCCTTCTTATGTTCTGAACTTTTTATCTACATCCTTGAAAGGAAGTAAAACCTTTTCCCCATCGTTTTAATGACTGATTCTTACATATGAAGAGCTAATTTCCAAATCATCTTATCTAGAATGAAAACAGAAGCTTTCCATCATTTCAAAATGAGTTTTCCTTATTTACTACTATGATTTATCATAATATCTTTAATGATAACTAAATTTTGAAATTATTTACCAGAAATTTTTTAAATAATTTGATTTCTGTTGCTTATCTTTGCATGGGGATAAAACGCTTTTGAAATAAGCTTTTCATATATAATCCATTATTAGCGTAAATTAAAAGATTAAGTCCCGTATTTCTTCCTTCTCATTACCTTCCCTGGAAGACCATGCTTTATTTCAAGGCGGGGAAACTAACAGGTCAAAAGTTTACTCATTTCTGAATCATTTTTCCCTGACATAGAATTCCATGCCTCGTGTGGCAACTGGACCCTGGTTTACAGAATATGCGGCTGATTTTACCACCACCAAATAAATGGTTTCATACACACAGAGACAAACATAGATCGTTTGCGTAAATTTTACAATATTCCTTTTATTTTCGTTGATTTGTTTTGTTTACGTTCAGTATCTGTCTCCAGTCTCTGGAACATTTGCAGGACTGGACTTGTTTGCAGTTCGCACTCGGACAAGTTTGCTTCATTCTCTATACACATGACGCTCATTTCGTTCCTTGTTTTCCCGACATGTAAATCTGTGACTATCTTACTCTATTTATCAAAAAGTAATGGTCACCTACTTGAAGTGTTTAGCTGAGATCCTTGCTCTTTTAAAACACCTGGTAGTGCCACCCCAGTTGCATGCTCTCAACTAGATTATAAAGAACGTCCTCTGGAACGTTCTGCCATTCATTTTCCAAAATTTCAGACAGCTACGTAAGGGAAGTTGGCCGCATCTTCCGAGATCTCATACGTTGATCTAACGTGTCCAATAGGTATTCTAAAGCATTGAGGTAGGGGCTGTGAGCAGACCAATCCAAGCGTCTATTTTCACTTAATGGAAAAATACAGCTAGACAAGATTAATTTTATTCCGTAATATTTGCATTAAAGCATTAAACAAATCACTTACTCCATAAACTCCTTACCAAATCTCTTATTAGCTAAATTATTCATTAAAATGTCTGAGTTTTCAAAACAGGCGTAAATTATAGCTTTTGACAAAATGCATTTGGATTAACGAGTTTCGTTTTCCTATATAAGTTCGTCCAATTCTCTCTCCGAATTGGCAGCTGTGTGGCCCTCAAAACGCCCGTGATGTGATGACGCCAGCAGGAAGCTGTGTTCACCAGCGATGAATAGCCGTCTCCTGATACCGACACGAAGACCGGAAGAAGCAGGCCATTTAAACATGGAAACCTGTTGAACGTGGTCAATGGTAGCCGCGGTAGCAACTGGCCGGGAAACCGGACGACAGCGAAGCGAAGTACCTAGTACCACTAGTAAGCACGTTGAAGCCGTGTACCATTTATGGTCGAAGGAGAGAAGCAGCCAGAAGCATGACGGTTATGATAGAGCATGTCGAGGCATGACGAACTTGGTCAGCGGCAACCGCGGTAGCAGCTGCCCGGGAAACCGGGCGACAGCGAGGCGAAGCACCCAGCACCATCTGTAGTCGTGGAATGGCAACAGTACCCTTTTAAGAGCTACTTCAGTTAAGTTTTTTCTATGGTCATGGGGGGCCCATACAGATAACTTGACTGGGCCAGAAAATTGGGTACTGGTCACCTGCGGACTCCAGCATACTGTGGACACCAGTTGGACACCGAGACGACAGAGAGGACAACCCACTTCGTGGATGCAGCCCCTGGATGAAGAAGCCACCCACCTGAGATGCAGCAGTTGACCGGCGATTGCATGTTCAACACAGACACTTGCTTTTAGGATGCGATTCACTAGAGCCAATACAGACATATTACCTGGGTTTTCCCACCCTTTGCAGCATGCGTGGTTTACCAGGTAATCTATCATAGTTAGTTCGATACAGGGATTTTTTCAGAATATACAGCAATGCATATTCTGGTTTTTGCCCTCTTCATACAAAATTCTTGTCGCGTTTCTCTATCTTCTGTTTTCACCTTCTTTCTTTCTACTTACATACTCCGATTCGCGGTAAATGTCTCCGAAAGACAGAAATCGTAAGCATCCACACCCGTGACAACAGACTTTAGTTGCATGTAGCATGTGCATGAATAGGAGATCACTGTAGAAGTTGGAGAGTGGTCACTTCTCACTGCGGGACTTTACGGGGGCAGTGAAACTTCAAATTTTTTCAAGCTTTTCTCCGAAATATTTCGTCTTCTCTTTGCGGAAGACTTGTTCGATCGATGAGTTTAGAATTTGCTATTCCACATTTTTTTTTCTGTATTTCTAAGAAGATTGCCATCTAATAATTTTATTGTATAATTCTACCGTAGTGATTATGTTCATAAAATTGAAAGTTTTAATTTCAGCATATAGGAAAACAGGGGAAAACAAAATAAGCTTGTAATGGGTTACAACCCTAGCAACCCATAATATCAGGCCAATATTTGCCGATTAGTGAGCCAATACCCTAACCTAATATCGATCAAGGTTATCCAGTAGTGGGCCGATATTGGGCCGATATCCAGTGCTACAAGGCAATTATGAGCTATTACAATTTATAAGTACAGAACTTGTACTGTGATGCATTAACTAATTCTATACATTCTACAAATATACTAGAATATTATTATTATTATTATTATCTTTGTGCATGCGAGTGAATATATGTTAAAAGCAAATGCATTTTTTGAGAAAGTTTATTCCTTCTGAAAAACGATAAACTAACTTACACATGTCATCACATTCCCCTTCGGAAAAATGCTGCCACATGCTGATGGACTGTCGCCTGCATATGTGACGGCTCCCATCAAGGAAGTAGTTCGAAGGTGGCTCGACCATCAAGTCGTCCACCATGTCCACCAAGTCGGTATTTGAGAGGCAAAATGGCGTCGGCCCAATGTTTGGATTAAAGGTACTTGCCAATGTGGGCCATCATTGACTCAGAGGCGATATCCAACTGCACGCCATCATGGCAGCATGCAGAAGATTGACCGATTGCTAGACCGTGCTCATTTATCAATCCAGACCAAAATACCGAGAATAATAACAAATTAGCGAACTGCCATCTATCATCGATGTTGTCAATTGCCTGACGATACGGGGGAGAAAAATCAACGAAGCAGCATTCATAGCTCTAACAGAAAATACAATCAGCCAAGCTATTCTCAAGCCTTTACTTCGGAAACAATCTTCGTAACATAAAACGAAAAGTAACTCGGAAGATTCACCCATAAAATAATGATTAGAATGACGAATTACAAACCAGAAGTTTCCAAGTTGGAATCCAGCTGTAAACAGTTAATAAAAGTGCAAACAGATTAAAATACGCTAAGGAAGCTAATAAAGTCCAAGTAAATACGTATAGCAATAGGCAGCAATCACTGTCAATAACCTTCCGTCAAGAAGGTCACTGCAATAGTCTGACCAAGTGCAAAAGGTGCTGTTTTGGGTGAGGATTAGGTAGGTAGAAGTTGGGGATTTAGTAACTCGGACATCAGCTTAATAAACTAAGTAGAACGTTGGTTTTACGCATCATCCAGCTATTGGGTGTGGGCGCGGACTTTACCTTAGTCCACTAACATTTGCCCCATAGAATTGTAAATAGAACTTCCTATAGTCTACTATAAAATGGCACATTTGAATTTCATGAATGGACTTTAGGCAACTATGGCTCAGACCGGGATAGGGATGGGAAGAGGACGTTGGAAGAAAGTCTGTCAGGGCCTAGTTTCGAAGGTACCATCCCGGTATTAGACAGGTGTGACTAAAAAAAAATCCTGGAAAATCTCAGTCAGAATGGCATCGAACCCAGAACCTTCCGCATGTAAAGCTAACACTCTATCAACTAAACTGTGGCTGCTTGTTTCATCGCAATACAAAATTTACCTTTCAATATTTTACTTCTATAATGTAACTAATAATAATAACAACGATAAATTCGAAAGTGATAGCAAACGAAAACATGCTTGAAATTGAAACAGAACATTCAATGCAACACAACAAACATATCCTGTTAGTAAAGTTGCGTCAGATCTTACTTCATTTATTGCACTGAATTTGTCATAAATGTGTTTTAACCTTGCTTGTGACCTTTCTTAGGTTCTTATTACTATCTGATGAAGCTGTAAATAATAATTATTGCGAAATATAAGCTAAACTTTAGCTGTAAACTGTAATAGAGAGTCCACTTCATAAGGACAGATGAGAATTTATTGTGGAACGAAATAGAACGAATATCTCCACTTTTTTTTTTTATAAAGAAAGGAAATGCTAAAAAAAAAGCGAAAAATAAAGTTAAAAGGAAATGTAAACGAAACACTCTACATTTGTAAAATAGTTACTTTCTTAAGTGAAACGAAATATGCAGTTTCACACTAAAACATCCTGAAGACGATAATTATGAAGGGAAGAAAAAAAAGGAGAGGAAATGTATAAAACAATGTGTAATTAATTAATTGTTCGTCTGTTGTGTGGGAGGGATGAAATAACTCGTGTTCAACATGATGAAAGCTCCTTGATGACAAACGGTAGATGATGTAATGACATAAGAGGCTGTAAATTACCAAGAGTGAAAGAATATTCCTGTTGGGGTTTTTAAAAGAGTTTCTCGCAACGGATTATAAGATTAGACTTTTTGAAGCAAGCCACTGAAGAACACCAGGTACGCACACTTCTTTTTTTTTTTTACAAAATATTTTTTTTCCTAATTGGAAGGACAATTCTAAAAATCCCTAACTCATACTGAAATTTAGAATATATTTGAACACTACACTTTATCCATTGATATTCTCCCTGAAAATTTGAATTTGGAATGTAGAAGGAAATTAATGAAGGGACAAATTAATATTGTAGGAAACATAGTGAATAGGACGTGAAAAAAGTGTAATGTGGAGGTACAATCTCAATGGACTTAAAAACGTTTTCAACCGTATATTTTTAACGATACTTATGGGCAATGTTGACTTACGCTAATATGTGCAACTTTCACATTATTCACATGAAGAGTTCATATTTTGGATTTGAATTTGTTTATGACCTTTAGGAAACTGGTTCAAGCTGGGATAGGGTAGGAAAGAGGGTCTTGGAAGCTGGCCGGGAAGGTCCTTTTTTGGAGGTATCATCCTATAATTGCCACGGGTGGCTGATGAAAACTCTGGAATATATATAAAAAAAAAATATTATTTATCGTGTAAATTTATTGTAGAAACTACAGCTTCTTAGCCCTTATCTCACCATTTTGTATTGTTTGTGCACTGTCCACGAAAGAGGAAAGTAAAGGTGAGACCGACTTTTCAGTAACTGTTAGTGGAGAAAATGGGCAGTACTGGTCATATTTAGCAGTCGAAAGGTTCTGGTTCACAAGATGTTTTCATGTCTCTTCCTCAGTTTCATTAGGCAGATTAACTTTTTATGTTTTGGTTAATTTCCTTTCCGCATCCTCTTAAGCACAATGAAAAGTATACTGTTAAATATGAAATTATGGGGATGTTTTCTAATAAAATATTCAGCGCATAGTTTCCAAAAGACACTGCATTTAGTTTTCAAAGTATGCCTGGGTCAATAAATTGGTTCATAATATCCTTTTTATGGATAAATTTATATTAAATGTTAGGCGACTAATTTCTCCACAAAACACTGTGTCAAATAGAAAAATTCTCCGTAAATGGCAATGTTAACCTACTTCGAATCCAATTAGAAATGTCGATCCAATTAGAAACATACTAAAATTTAAAGTTGAGGGTTTTCTTTAACATTGGACAATCACTGTGACTTGGCGAATAAATGGATAGGCTTACGATAACAACATAAATGGTGCCGAACGATCATCGTTTAGTTGGTAGATGTTTCTCTTTCTCATTTGCAAGTTCCTTGGTTGAATCTAAGGCTTCTCCTGTGATTTTCCTAAGTCATTCTAGGATTATGCCACAGTGAAATCTTCAAACTACATCCTGGTCAACTTTCATCCTGCATCATCTTCCCTAATAAATCGTGCTCTGTAGACCTAAATTCAATTCAATTTTATTACAAATTCTGGACATAAATCCTGCTCTGGACCGAAGATGCCTAAATTAATAGACCTAAATATAATTCAATTGAATTACAAGTTGTGGACATATAGCCGCAAAGAACAAAAACTAAATTCTTCGCCTTCATGAATGCTTCTCTAATTTTATCAATCTCCTATTTGAATCTTCCCTAATTCTATTATCTAAAAGAAATATACCATATTTTTCAATTTGATACGATAATGCGGAAGAGGCTGATAAGAATCACTTTAACAAATTTGACTTTTATGGGATTGAAATACACAACATGCAAAAACTAAGGTACATTGCCAAGAAATATAATTAATACGTACATTTCTTTCGTGTACGATTGCATCGAAATTTCATTTAACTAAATATCCCATTTGCACTAGCTTACAAGGAGACTCTGTCAATTGTAAAATTTATTTTTGATTCATATTTTTTGTAATGAAAGTTCATGACCTGAGTGTTAATTTGGCAAAGCATTAGGAAGCACTTCTTCACCGTAGCTGAGAAAATGGATTTTAAAATATGATATGGAGTTTTCAGCATAGATGATATGGAGTTTTTTTATGTATTAAAATGATTATAAATAGAATTTCATCTAGTAGCTTACAAATATTATGCGTATAATATTTTTTTTTTATTTAATGCTTTCTTTTATTTAATCGACAAAATTGTGCTTATTTAATCGAGCAAAACCGTGACCAAAATAATTACAGAGAAGATTGTATAAAAATTCTATCGATCGTCCACCACCATCTGCTTTCTCCGATGTTTTTTGTGATGATGATAAGCATGGTTTGCATTAACCCTGGGAGGAACAAGTGTGTGTGTGGGGGGGGGGGGTCTATAAAATGTCTAGACTTCTGAAATTTCGGTTTGTCATCTTGAATTTTTGAGACCCCTATCTCCATATATATATTTTTTTATTTTGTGTCAGTAAGTGCCTGCAATAATACTTTCCATGCGACAAAGTCTTTTCCTTCTGTTTTCTTTCTGAATAATAAATGATAATACGAACGGTGGATACAAAATATCCACAATCCACCCCTGGTTCAATTACGGACCTCGAATTTTAAGAATTTTTTGTTTATGTACAACCTTTAGGTGGCAATTGCGTAAATATATGGTTGACTAATGATTGTCTACAGCTTTACTACTAGATGTTGAAAGGAGATACTCATTTTAGAACAGATTTACCTCTTGTGAACAACGTGTACTACTGCTCCTACGCTGACCAGAAGTGTTGGGGGAGGAGTGCTGAAGTTCTCAACTGTGATCACCACTGTCTTTTATTCACAGCAGCTCTCCAATTGTCCTCACGGTGGTTCAGTTGGTAGAGCGTTCACCTATGGTGCTAGGGGTCGTAGGATCAATTCCTGCTCATGCCATCTGGGCTTTGTGGTGGACAAACACCGGGAGCGTGGGCTTTCTCAGGGTTCTCCCGTTTCCTCCCACTTTCTTCATTCCAGCAATCATCCCATCAATCATCATCCATACGGTCTGTGCCATAGTTGCCTAAAGGCCTTAAAATAAAATTCAAAATTCAAGCTGGTTCACAAAACAGCTTGAGGAAAAAAAGGTTTTTAAAGACATTCTCTTCTTAAACAATTCGTAGTAAAAAGTAAATAATAATTTTGTTTATGCATGACTAAAAAAAGCATGGGGCGCGCCAAATGAAGAATTTATAAAGTAACTGTGTATGAGAGAGTTAGCCCCATTATTTTCTTTTTAGTCATGGATAAACACATTCTTTTACTTTTTAGTACGAATTGTTTAAAAACAGAATGCCTTTAAAAAGCTTTTTTTTTTCCTTAAGCTGTTTTGTAAATCAAATCCTAAAGTATTCGGCAACCAGCAAAACCCCATATCCTTGCTGATTAGTATTTATTTTAGGATAAAGGAGTTTGAATTAAAAATATTAAAATATGATTTTAAAACATAAATATATAGAAATATATGAACATAATAACTTAATATTGTATTGTCACCCAACTTACGTCGCTGTGCAAAATTTCATCATTCTACGACGTCGGGAAATGAGTTAAATTAACATTACAAGATTTGATGACGCCACGAAGCATTGTGAACTAAAGAAAGGAATGTAAAAAAAAAAGGATTTTTCAACGAACACGCTTTTTTAAGATGGACTAAAAAGTAAAAAATAATAAATTGAATTAATCTTAGAATCGGAAAATAAAAGTGTGGATGCTCTTAGATATTATGATTTTAGGATAAGGTAAGCAAGAGCACTCACGCTTTTATTTTCCGATTCATGAGATTAATTCAATTCATTATTCTTTTACTTTATAGTTCATCTTGAAAAAGCGTGTTTTTTTTAAAAAAAAATCCTTTTTTAATTAAGATTTATGTATAATAGATGAATACGAAACTCCCTGCGAGATAGGCAACCCAATTTCCACAAAACAGTTGCGGCGTTGCGTGGATTTAAGGATAATTTCGAATTATTTTCATTAATTAATTAAATTTATTTTGTCATATATCTAATGATTGAATATTGTATTGTCATTGGAAGCAAGCAAGTTTACAAAATTTCGAAGAAATCGGAAGATGGGAAGTAAGATTAAAATCGATTGCAAAATTTGTACCGAACAGACAGACAAGTTAGTAAAAACGTGTTAAAATAGGAGATGTGTGTGTATTAGGGTAGATTGAAAAAATTAAATTTTGTACTTGAAAACGGAAGGTGTCCGAAAAGTTGCCATACTCGGAGCAGTGATCAGTAACTACTTTGTTTTTCTTTTTTTGTTTTTTTTTTCGAAATTAGTCAGTGTCGTCATGCACCCCAAATAGGACTAAATTTCGGAAAATTGGTCGAAAATTTATTTTTTTGTGGACTAAAGAAAATTTGTTTTCGTCTAAGTGCTGATGATTATTAGTTTGTCAAAGTATACTTGAAATATACTGCATTTTATAAATACTTCTGACAGTTCAAACAAGGAGTTCAATTTTGATCACCAGTATTTTCATGGGCAATATGTTGAGGGTCAAACTTGGTTATTTTTTTATTTATATAAATTCAACTCGTGACGCAGGTTCTGTCTCATTGAATTTTATTAATAATAAATTGGAACGCCTTGTTAAGGATTCAAATGCTTGCTTAATGTAGCCTACAGATGTTTGTTTTAGAGCATAATTTTATAAGATCTATTACGTTTGAATACTAACTAACTAACTCTATAGCATATGGAAGTCGCAAGTTCATCGCCACAGTAACAAACGTTCGCCATTGGATTCTATTCTGGACAATATCAAGCCAGTTTTCATCACAAACACATACTTCTCGGAGATCTCTTCTAATATTGTCCTCCCAATGACGTCTCGGTCTTCTCAATGGTCTCCTTCCATCCGACCTTCCAACCAGGATAGAATATAATACACTAGGCATATTATTTATTATATCTGAAAAGCTACGTACAATAATTATATAATAATACTAAGATATTCTCCATACGAAAGCTTTGTTTTTATATACCAAAGGTAAAATAAAATAATGGCTGAGCAAAGCACTACAATTTATTTCAGGAATAGAGCCAATCAGGAACCACGGAACTGTCTCACTGAAGGTTGTGTTGTGTATATGATTTAGTGTGTCTGAGGAAGCCGAGTGCTTTGGTAGTCGGCGAAAACGTTTACAAAAATTTTATTTTTTTAAAAATAAATTGTAGTGCTTTGCTCAGCCATTATTTTATTTTACCTTTAATAATACTAATATTTCGTTCGCTGTTTTTATTTAACTTTTTACATTTATAATTATGAAATATAATACAAAAATTGCAGTGTTGTAACTATATGATCGGCTAAAATTTTGATAGGAAAGCATGGTGTTTACTTTGGTTTATATACCGATTTTGTATCAACGTTCTTCATAGCATTTCTTGAATTGATTTAGACGGGGATGAATCCATCCCTTTTTGTTTCACTTCACTACAGGCAGCAGCTGAAGTCTCGGTTACTAATTTGATGTGCCTTTCAACCACCTGAATGTGAACATAATTTTGGGTTTAACCGCATCACTCACGAGAGCCTCTAGCTCTTCACCAGACAATTCTCTTGGTAGGGCGTGGTTCATTCCATTCTGTATTCTGCCAGTCGATGAGGTCGTAGTATTTCTTAGCCACGAAGTTCGAGATAGGAACTCGAAAAATATCTGACAGGAGACGGCTTTGATTGTTAATTTGCTATCAGTATTCTCTAGTAAGGCGGTGCCATGATGTGTTTCCTTCCATCAATCAACATCGCGATGAGATTGTTTTCTGCATGACCTTAAAATCCGTTTCTCTGTATAACTGGGGCTACAATAAATAGCCTTCAGACTTTCTGCTATATATTTTAAAACCTTAATAAGGTTAAAGAGATGGTAGAATCTACCCAGGAAGATTTAAGCTTTATCTGGAACCACATTAGCACATATACTTCACCACAAATGAACCTAAAGTTGATAGATTACACTAGACAACACATTTTAATGAGTTGATTGTCTTGAACGAAAGCAGCAAATTCTTATGTATTCTGGTGTGCAGAGTTCGAAAATGGTCATAAAAGTGTTGAATTGGTTTGCGTTTTCAAGATATCGTATTAGTAATCCCTTCCACCCAGGGCCACTTGGACTGCAACTATATATTTATAAAATTACCTTAGCTCCTAACGTGATCAGCTCAGAGTAACGATTTATACATGCTTTTGTTTGTAGTAGAAAAAATGTTGTAATGAAACTATTCGCATGAAGCTGTGGCCAATCAAAATGGTGTAGAATAGAAAAAGTTGTACGGAAAATCCCTTTTGTTCAAATTTCAACCCATGAGCAGCTACTGCTGCAATGATATCCTTCTAGATTTAGATAGCATAACGAGCATGCAGACTCGCCTCGGTGTCTTTTCCTCTTGGCCTTTCTCTTATACTCTACGAGATGACAAATGGGTCATTATCGCTCTCGCCTTGCAAATGCGAGGCGAGAGTGAAGTAACTTCTCGCTCTCCCAGATGCGAGAAAGAGTTCTATTTTTGTCTCGTAGATGCAAACTAACTTCTCGCTCTGGCGAGAGTCTCGCATTCTTATGCTTGTTTAGCAAACAACGTATTTCTGAAAAGTACTATGAATAACTTAAATAAAAAGGCCTCTGGTAACGTAGCACAAATTCGATAAGTTTTCTTAAATGTTGCTAAATATATATATATATATATATATATATATATATATATATATATATGTATATTATGTAGGTTACATGAAAGCTTACGTAGGAACTTCTAACAGTAATTGAAAAGTCTTACATGAAAATGTCTTTGAACAACATTTAAAAAAAAGAGAGAACTTGTCAAATCAAAATTGTTCAGTTTGTGGTATAATTTCTATAACTGGTGGTATAATTTCGATCATAAACATTTTCCACCAGTGAATTGTTTTCCTACTCTCGCGCCCACACGTAGCTATATCGTGAAACCAAGTTCGGCAAACCTGATACTGGATCCAATAGCCCTTTTTATTGACCTTGAGTCAAAATAATTCATTTGCAGAAACTGCACTCATTACTATTAGTTCATTCTTTCTGATGTTGTCTTTTGTGGATTACTGAGACTGGTGTTGCAGTTGATTTTTCCTCTGGTGCAGGCGAAGATGTTCATGATTCCTCTGCTGATTCGTGACATTCTTTCTACTTTAATGAAGCTCTTTTGGAGTTGAAGTGTTCATCAGATGTCAGATAATTAGTAGAATTTCGATTTTGAAATCTATTGGCATTTTGTAAATATTGGCATTTTAAGGACTTAAAAAACGTCGTCCAAACGCTGTGGATGTGAGAACTATGTGAAGCAAGGATTCCCCAAGGATTTTCAGTGTGGAGGAGTGTACAGTCAAAATTCGCAGGGTATAAGTGGAGTATTGCACTGTTTCTATCGGTTTTGTAACGTAAAAATTTTAAAGTTGGGGTTGTTCTCGAGGACTTGGGAATGACACCCCCACAATGGAATTCTGGCGGAATCATTGACGTGGAGGTAATCCAATCATTTCAGTTTTATTTTCTCTACAAAATTCCGGAGATTTTAAACTTATATGATTATCAAGAACCAGTGCAACCTTCACTCTGTCTTGAATTTGAAGCAATGTTTAAACCATATCAAAAATAGTTCCTCATTCATCCATACAGAATCACTTATAAATGATCCTTAAATTCTGGTATTCTTTCTTTGCTTTTAAAAGCCACTAAATGTATTTACCTTGAAATTTATATTCTCTACTTACGTTATAGAAGATTTACTTATCGGCTATATCGAAATTATACCATACATAGCACTTTCGGAAGCAACATCCTAGTTCGAGAATGCATCAGCAGATGGTGATACAGTTACGTGGTGTTTAAAGATTTATCGAAGACTCACCTGATTCCAGGCTAACTCACCTGCTACACATTACTAATACAGAACAATCTACTAAAGAACGAACAAAACTATAAAACGTAAAGGAAATCCAACAAACAGACTTATATTCAAGAGAATAGAAATTTTCTGAAAGCAACTGGTTTTGAAGAAACAACCAATGTTTACCCCGCAGCGAGGACAATACGTTGCAAAAACAGGGATCCCAGCACTACGAACTGATATATCCCTCTTTTTATATAGTGCTATCTAAATTGTACCTATAATGAAAATGTACCACCTTACATTGCATGAAACGTTAGGCAATAATAAGAAAAATGGAAAAAGTAAGAGAGAGAGAGAGAGAGAGAGAGAGAGAGAGAGAGAGAGAGAGAGACCTTAGTAACTAATGATTCCGATCTTTTTTCACTTAGGGGATATTTGACTATCTTGCTAATAGCAGTACTATGGTGAGATTTTAACTGCTATTAGGATTTGTATAAACATTTACCTTCCCATTGTTTACATTAAGATAATTATATTATTGGTGTTTCTATTGTTTAATGTTCTTCTAAGAAGATAAGTAAGGGAAGGGACAGAAGAAAATAGGGAAATATTGGTCATCATGAATTTTTATTAGGTGATTTTAATGCAGTAACAACTGCTCCCATACATTAAAGCACAATAGTTATATTGTCACAGCCCACAGGTGCTCTTTACAATTATTTAGTTGTCTGGTGTTTTCCGAATTCAAAAACAATGAAATATTTGAAATATTTTGAAATCTTTCCCCACCGTTTTCCAGTAACTCAATAATATTTGTTATTTTATAAAAGAAATACAAAAAACAAACAATAAACAAAGACAAGTAGGGACCAAATGCTATTTTTTTTTTACTTTACTAACCAATCTTAACTAATCGAGAGGTTCTTGGTTCCATACCAGTGCTTGGTCATCCACACTTAAGTTTCAGATGTTTTTCTATGTCACAACAGGCAAATGCCGCGATGGGACCCCCACTAAAGAAAGCCCTGGCCAATTTCTCATGGAATCTTTCCCCTGCAGTCTCCCGTCCTGTGACTTAAAGTCTCCGAGGTTTAAAGACCACAAATAAATAACATTTAATTAACTTGTCATGTACTAATTGTTAACAACCTGTCCCATTTACCTTTGTGCTTTGCCCTAGAAGTATCAAAGAATGCATCTTTTTACCTACTTTTGAAGAATGCTATTCGTTCGTAATCATAATCACAGTGGCAAGAGGTGAGCCGCTTTCACTTGTCAGTAAACATCAGTTGGTAGAGTTAAAAGCAGTTTCATAGCCCCGTTCTAATGTTACGAGAGCTGCTGAATCAGCTTCACAAAGACGAAGACTCGATTTATCCCCATAATTTCACAGACAAAGTACATAAAAGCATTAAATATCACTGTAAGCAAATGCAACCTTACCAAAAACATATAATAAACGTTAATATTCACCATCAACCGAACACGAACTATTCCTCTCTCAGATCGTAAAGGTCACGATTGTATCCGAAAGACTCAGGAAGATAAGAAATGACTGCTGCACGGAACGCATATGATTTCCAGCCCCAAAATACATAATTATATTAGAGTGTACAGTGCACGCTGCTAACAGATTGTTGAAGCTATAAATATACATCTAAAATTCTTGAAAAGCAATTGCTTTGTGACCTAGTGGAGAGCGCATCTGAGACTTTTTTTTTAAGGAACATTACACTTTTTTCCTTTTTGCTTTCGAAAAATGCTCTGTGTCGATGAAATAGGTTAGAAAAGTAAGGTTAGATATTTTTTTCTTTATTCGTACTGGACAATTGATAATTATACAATTTACAAACGTAGGTTAGAATGTCAGGGAAGATTGCGTGTGTCATTTTTTTTTTTTTTTTTTTTTTTTACCGTACGCGATGCAAACAGCAAACACGTTTCCAACGATAGTTGTACATTTTCGGTCGTGAAAAATGTATGCGCACGGCAAATATCAATGATTGGGCGAACACTAGCGTTATAACTGAATGATCAACCATTATTTAAATTTGGTCAATTATTGATATTCTGTTGTAAAATACAACTGTCTTGCCAACTATTATCTACAGCTGATCCAATGTTGGCTGAGTTTTAGCGATATACCAACAATTAACCAACCGTTTTCACCCTAATTTGCAGTTGGGCCCACCGTTTACGCTGATAGGGTGAGGATCTTGCGGTTACTAGTAAGTAGCACAACCTACTCGTGGTATATAGCTCATTTGGAGTCAGTTCTTCCCACAACGAAACGGTAAAGAGTACGCTATGTTCGGGTGCCAATTTAATATAAAACACGAAATTTCTTTGAAGTTGAATTAAGGTGCTAGATGCTAAACTCTTCCTCTCGCATGAGTCACTCTCGCTCTTGCCTCACCTCTCGCATTACTCACTCTGGTCTCGCCTTGTAATTACATACAGCCCTCTCGCCTCGCAAGTCGTACGTTTCGAGGCGAGAGAAATTCTCGTCCCGCAGTGAAACACTAGCTTAAATAATCGAAAAAAGAATATAATTCATCTTATAAAATCTATCATTGGTCTCACGTAGCACGGATAATATTAAAATTCAATTCACTGAAACCTTCAGAGTTGGCGTTTGACAAGATGCTTTGCCATCTTGCTGGAAAATACGAACTACATGATCACAAATGTATTCATTGTGTACGTTAGACGGTTTTCAAGCAAGATTTATATCTAAAGTCTTAATACGTAATTCGAAACAAGTATTAATCATTTTTAACTACTCAAGAAATTTACCCTTGTACTCAAGGAATTTTACCCTGTACTCTCCATTTTCAACATTTTCACTCACGAAATTTAATCTTATTCTTTCACGAAATTCTACTGCTCCAAATTAAGAGTGAACTCTAATTCGCCAAAGAGTGTGAGTAACAGAACAAGACAACCCTGGTTTACCTAATGCAATGCTATATGAGTGTATAGAGGGTATTTTTTGTAGTTATCCTAGATTTAACGGTTCTACTCTCTATTTATTTACTGTATATTCCAAAACGGTAAAGTACATCTAAATATGTTTCATAATAATTTTGTTTTCTGTTTTTAAATTAAGCAATATTTTCAACAATCTGAAAACTGATCCATCCCTCTTATTATTTTTTAAATGGCCCCACTTATTCACTCTTTCCAACACTTTACTGTTTCTCCAAACGCATCATTCAAATTCCGCACTTTTCAAACATTATACATTATTTGCTTCAATGTTCTCTATTTATTAGTTTTGAGTTGATGCGGTGGCGATTCCCTCACTCGAATCATAGAAAATTATTAATCTTTTGCAGCATAATTTCAACAATTAATCTTAGAAATAGCATCGATTTGTTTCGGAACAAATCTAATTTATTTAGAAATATAATGTTTTGGGCTACAGTTTTCATATTCCATGATAACACTTAGCACTATGGAGTAAATATCAGTAAGGTCGTACGTGCGATGACCGCTGCAATGACGCCATCTGACGAGCGATTGTGCAGTAATAGTATGTAGAAGGAGAACGGTCTACTCAACGTTTTGGAAGTGTGGCTTGTGTTTTATCACGGTAGTGTCGGAGGACCACATACGGCATGTCATGCTGTATGAATTTTACCAGTAACTTCCTGCCATCGCAGCGGCACGAAACACCAATGCCGAATATGGTTAGGATGCTGTGCATGCGCGAAAGTGCCAGAGGTGCTTCCAGAGATTTCGATAAGCAACGAGAAGGGAGACCTGTACATCTGGACAACGATCCCCTTAAAGTATCGGTGGAGGCAAGTCTAATGCAAACTTTTGAAGAACTGGCCAGTGAACTCCATGTCACCCATTCAACCGTTCATCGTCATCTACAGGGCCTTGGGTATGTGTCGAAACTCGGAAAATTGGTACCCCATGCCTTAGCGTATAAGCAGAAGCAGCAGCGAGTTGACATGTACAGTTCCCTGCTCACCCGTCACAGACGGGAGCCACTTCTTGGCAGAGTGGTGTGAGGGGATGAGAGGTGGGTCCTTTATCATAACATTACACGTAAACGGCAGTGGGTACCTAAAGGGGGGGAGGCAGGAACTGTGCCAAAACAGGATCTCCATACCTGCATGATGTTTAACGTGAACGTTAGGGTTTAACGTGAACGTTAGGGTTTAACGTGAACGTGAACGTTAGGTGGGATATTCGTGAGATAATCCATTTTGAGCTCTTGCCACGTAACCAGACCATTAATATAGATGTCTACTGTCAGCAGCTTGAACGCCTACGAACTGCATTATTGGAGAAACGTCCTGCTCTGGTTAATCGCAAGGGATTATCATCCACGGTGATAACGCGCGCCCACACACGATAAGAAGGGCCTGTGCTAAGATCGGGGAATGTGGGTGGAACAAATCCCTTCACCAAGCGTTTTTCACCAATCTTACACCAACATACTACTGTCTTTTTCGCAGCCTGCAAAGCCAAATTCGGGGAAAAGAGTTCAAATTGAGAATGACACGCGACGAACAGTGACCCAGTTATTTACCTCCAAAACCGGTGACTTCTGCCAGCCGGGGATTCAACAACTGGTTTACAGATGGGAGAGTGTTGTGAAGTCCGAAAGACACTATTTTCCTGACTGACAGTAGTATTCCAGGTAAGTTATCTTCCTTTTTCTCACGGTGCAGAAATACGACATTACTTATGGGATAACCTGATATGATAAATTTGAACTTTAAAAAAGTTCATTTAGCAGAAAATTGTCGAAAATGGCCCGAGTATATTCCTTCTGTGGCCCTCATCACGAAAATCCTGAAATCGCCACTAGTGTTGTAAAAACGATTTTTTTTCTTTGAAGAAATTCTGATTTTCTTCTGTTCTTTTTCAATTGTTTTTCGAAACGTGATTTTTATTGACACATAGTATAATTTAATACTTTACACTGCATATAATCAATGTAATCAGTAGGATTGGAGCTAAGCTTCCACACATTCGTCCAAATTTACTTTGCCTTGTTTTCCTGCAGACTTACGAGGCAAATGATGGGATTATTTATGCATTCACTTCCACATTCCTATACTTCCTACATCTTCACCCTGACAAACGTAAGGAATTAACTAAAGACATATGGACAGTAGCGTAGATAGGAATTTCCCAAGGGAGGGGATATCTAGAAAATCTTATCCTTTTCAAATATGCAACCGAACACAACAAATTTGCTAAAAATAATATATGTCGGGGCTTTTTTCTATAATTTTAGAACAGCATAATTATTGTGCGGAAAAGTATTAAATGTATGAATCATATCCGCATAGTCTGTTTAGTTCAGTAATGATTCTAATACAAATTTAGCAATATTTGAAACATATGGATTTTGTCAAGGGCGAAGAGTTTCTCGACCAGCCTTTACTGATGCTTATAACGCTCACCTTGATGACAGTTTTCTTTTGTAAAACTACCAGTCCGTTCAGCCACATTTGAAAGTTCTAATTTTTTTAAAGATATAAAATAATTATAATCTTTGGCGTAGATTGTACAAAATCTGTAGCACTTTTCAAAAATTTGGAAATCTCATATGCTTCCATTGCACTTTTATTAGTTTCGCTTTCGAAAGTTGCAATTAATGTAGAATATTTCGTAAAGAAAGAAAATTTAAATTTCTCTATAAACTGTGGGAGTTTTGTTTTCGTGTTCAGTTTCTTCATTTTATAGCCTCAAATAACACTTTTGTAATAGACTATCATTTCTGATAGCTGATTTATGTAGCTACTGTATTAGATTATATTAGGAACTTGATTTTTGTAGCTACTGTATTAGATATTCTAGACCTATACTATTCTTCCATACAGCTCAGCGACGTATCCAAGCAGGGAGTTTAGAGGGCAAGGACCTCTCCGAAATTCCGATTTATTTGTACACTTCGTGTATTAAAATTACATCGACAAACTTCTGGAAGTGATTCCTCACATCAAAACAGAACAAAAGTTCCTCTGTCAGATTTTTAAAATGTGCATAGTTTCGGAGTTACAGGGTACCGAAAATGAACCTTAGATTTTAATATTTATAAGACCAGGAACAGTAGAGCTAATACATCGTGGTACCCTCAAAGAATTTAAACCTACTTTATTTGAAACTGCAGATTTTAAAATTCCGCAATGGGCGCACAAGAGATTCCTTAAAGGCAGTAGGGGATTCCGTAATATTTCTGAAGTAAAGGTAGGTCGAGATGAGCATGAATTAAGACTCCCCGAAAAGTAAAGATGACACACGTCATCTCCTGCATCCAATCGGGCAACGGTATTCAAATTCTTTGGTAACAAATAAATAAAACATTCTAAATTATGCAGTTCTTACTCCTGCTTGTTATGCATCCACGCATTTCTTTCTCTCAGAAAATCGTTCGGTGTATAGAATATACTTGAGATATCGACTTGGAGCAAACAAATTATTGTTTCCTGATAAAAACCGTCTCATTCATGCTCATTTTGACCCATCTTTACTTTAGAGAATTTCTGGGAATCCCCTAATTCCTTTGGGGAATCTTTTGCGCGCCCATTGTGGATTTTTGAAATATGCATTTTGGGATAGTGCAGATTTAAAGTCTTTGACGGAACCATGCCACATCAGCCCTACTATTTGTGATGTTAGATATATGAAGCTCCGAAGTTCATTTTCCCATGCTTTCGGGACTCTGTAGCTTTGAAAATATATACACATTTTGAAAATTGGTCTGAGGAACTTTTGTCTTGTTTCGGTGTGAGGAATCACCTCCAGAAGTTTGTCGGAGCAATTTTAAAAAACATTGATCCTCCTTGAACCTCCCACAAATCCATGAAAACCCTAAGAAAAATTAGGGATACATGCGTGAAAGAGCAAGTATAATACTGTAATTAGAGCTCATTTTCTGTCTTTTTGTAAACATTTTCGTAGATTCTTCCAAACTCAAATATACTGCGACTTTTTTAGTCTTCCTTCAGACAATTAGCTTTAGCTCTTTCAAATTTTATAACAGTATCTTTGGCATTATTCACAGCTTCAACAAGTGAAGGTGTTCTTTTTATAAGAATGTGTACAACGGGTAATCGTAGCGAAATACTAATTACGATAATAAAGAAATTTGATAATTGATTCGAACACAAATTCGTTAATTCTTTAAAATCATGGATTATGTTATACTTTTATATCAGTCTTCTCATACCTAAAAATTTTTATGTTAGAGCCGAAACAATTGCACTCTACATAATCCCACAAAAATGTGTTTTTCGTAAGCGGACATAAAATATAAGTGTTCCAATTGATCTTAAGTAATTCAATAGCAGTCGAATATAAATGGTCTTAAATACTCCCACATTGAGCGAATGTGTTGCACAATATACATAGCTCACAACAGGATACAATTACGGTATGTCTTGAATATTTTTATATTTCGTAGCAAACTGCTACCTCCATCATATTCTTAATAAAATAAGATCTCGTAATAAACACCAAATATATCAGATTTGATCAGTTGTTTTCGCTAAATTCCGAAATTGTTTCTTCACAACTTTTCTTACCAACACCACGTTAGGAGAATCTGCCAGATTGTTACTGAGTCACGTGAATAAACTGTTTTTTAAAAATTCACATACTCATCATTGACGTAATTAACAAGAAAGCTTCCCCGTGTAGATGATATTAAGAATTTAATCCGCTAATGCAGAAAATCATTCAGCTGCATTTAGTTAGTAAAAAAATTCTTTAATTGAAACTTGATCGCAAATGTTAATAATTGATTTTCTCAACTCTTCTTCTCTTATAGCCGACCGAGGTAGTCGTGTGGTCTGAGGCATTAGGCCAGCGTCTCCAAGGTTGCGGGTTCGAGTGCTACCTGGGACATGGATGTTTATGAAATTTGAAAAGCGTTGAACTCGTATAATCGTGACGGGGCGAAGTAAAAAGTTACTAATATTGCCCATAGAAAATAAAATTTACCAAAATTTATCTTCTGCGTAATGATCTAAAAGATCACATTAGATCTTACAACCGAAACTTTTCAATGTGTGTAATTTTAATTTATAATTCATATCCAATGAACGAGGAAGTCTATTAAAGTTATTCCTTCACTACGTAGAAAGTAACTGCTTCACCCATAGATTTTAAATGTTTCATATTCAAAATTTTCTTCGTTCTACCGTCATTGAGACTATCAGTACAGAAATTACTACATTCTTCATTATCGTCTATAAACCATCTTTTTTTACCGGCTCTATCGATATGATTGTAGTAGAATTTTTATTTTACTAGCTGTCCTAAAGGTTATTTACCACGCAGAATGTACAATACGACCTTGTCTGTTTATGAATAAACTTATAATCATATGGGGATGGACGTAAGCTATAGTGCTGTTACCACCCTTACAATTAAATTTTACATTTTAACTAACAATTATAGGTTTCCAAACATAGCTTATATTTTTTCTTCTAGAAATACTCTTCTTCCAAGTTCATAAAGGTAGAGTCAAGGGGGAGATATATCCCCATATCCCCCCATTACCTACGTCACTGCATATGGATTACAGTTATTTGGTACAGTTTGTATTAAAATACTAATAAAGCTCCAGGGAACTGAAGAAATATTTTGAATTAAAGGAAGAATTGAAGTTCCTAGAGATAATACAATTTCGAATACATCTTTACTATAAACTAAAAAACTATGAATTCTTACCGAAATATGCTCTCATCCCGTATATACTATACGATAATTTCTAATTACGGTAATATTCAAGGAAGATATCTATTTTTGA
Source organism: Lepisma saccharinum (assembly GCA_022664845.1). Classification (NCBI taxonomy): domain Eukaryota; kingdom Metazoa; phylum Arthropoda; class Insecta; order Zygentoma; family Lepismatidae; genus Lepisma; species Lepisma saccharinum. The sequence continues at coordinate 42,808 of JAGDQP010011794.1, forward strand.
TCATAAGTACCGTCCTCAAAAATCAATTACTTTTAGCTCAAAATCCTGCGAAATAACCTGCTTCTATTCAAGGGCAGAAATATAATTATGTTTGGGTTTACTAGTTCATTGTTTTTGAATTTGAATTTAATTTTTAGGCCTTTAGGCAACTTTGGCTTAGTTACGGTGTTGGTCCACCACAAAGCCTGGCATAAGCAAGGATTGAACCGACGACCCATTGCGCCAGACGTGAGTGCTCTAACATTTTTTAAAAATGTGTTTACCCTAACCGTGTTCTTGTTATTACTTGTTCAATTTGTTTTTACTTGTATTATACTTGTGTGTACATATTAATGCGATCACTGACTACTGACAGCATAGTTAAAATCACACCCATGCCCGAGGTGGGATTTGAACCCACTCCTTAGTTCGCCAGGCTACCGCACTAGCGAGCACGACCACCTGGATCGGCCACCAATTGAACAACCGCGGTCCCACTAGTACATTGTGTTTCACTATTTAAACACTTGGTAAAGTTTAAAAGATTTAAAAGAGTCTTTCTCTCTCATGCCCCGGTCTCCAAGGCTCGCCCCACACTGTGAAAATAGACAATGTAAAAAAAAATATTGTATGTTATATGCGTATTTCAAAAGAGCTGTATAAATACTCTTGTAAACAAGCAACTAGGTAGGTTTATTATAATGTTGCAATAGGACTCTGAGTGCTATTATTTCAAAGCGTATCATAACGTAGTCACGTCCCGCCGCTCCCGTCGCTCTTTTTTGAACGTGTAGGAATAGCTATCAAATCGACACGTAACAGTATGGGGACCATTTGAAAAATTGGATTTTAAAATAGGGTGGCAACGCTGACAATTGGGTGCTTAGGTACAAGGAACAACCACAGTATGTTTCAATTGTGTCGAATACAAAGCTTGGTGCGGATACGTCAAACTGAATGGAAGTAGTAAATATTTAATGTTTTAAATTAATTAGCAGCACTGTCGACTGTGGGACCTGAAGCACCTCTACGACGCGTCTCAGTACGTAAATACAAAGTTTGGTCATCACGAACAACGTTAGTTCTTCGAGTGGCGCTAAGGAACGAGTCTGTTAGTGGCACTCACATATATACAGCAATTTTAGGATTTAACGAACTATAAGCCCGATTTTGATGCTTAAACTTGCATTTGAAAACTCTTTGCCATACTGAGACACACACAAAAGAAAATGGATCTGTAGGACCTCCCTGGGACCCCCTAGAGCGGTTCGAAAAAAATAAATTACAATTTCACATTTCTGGTAATAGCACTGACCCCAGACCAATAGACGGCCGAAACTTCCGGAATCGTAATCTAAGCTTCAATACCATTCAAACGGTGTATAACACGTCGAAGTCGTTGAAGGGGTTTAGATTTTTTTTTTTTTTAGCCCAATCACAGAATGTTTACAAATGATATAAAAGGGCCTCTGTCACTCTGTCTGTCTTTTTGCTTTAGCAATAAATGGTTGGTACCAGGTTTTGGGGGTCAATAATTGTTAGCCTCATAGAGGAAAATTGATGCTTATTTTGTTATACGAGTTACCGTTTTCGAGATACGAAGCCTACCATGGTCGAAAATATACCTTTTGTATGAAGTCTATGTACTTTTTTTAAAAATGCAGCCTTACATAATAAGTTATATCAGTACAAGGACACCTTCGGGATAAAGGAAAGAGTGACGCAAGAATTCTACTCACAAAAGAAGTGATATCCATTTTGCGAGTGACTTTTTGGTGTCACTATGGAGGAAGGGAGGATACTAAGTCTCTTAATTTTATTAATTTCATTACAAGGGAAACAATTCCGCCATAGTGACACAAAGAAAGTCACTCGCAAAATGGATATCACTTCTTTTGTGAGTAGATTTCTTGCGTCACTCTTTCCTTTACCCCGAAGGGGGTTCTTGTACTGATAATGCATTCAGCGATATGGAAGCAATTAAAAATTTCATTTTCTAAAGTTGTTTGGCGATACTGACAACTACGGCGGTGGAAGTACCCACATGAACTGTCCCACTACGTAATAATCATGTACGTCAAATTTAGTGTAAATCAATGCACATGTGTAGATTTGTATTAATTAAGGATTTTCTATAAGTTGAATTTTAAAATAGGCTGGCAACACTGGTAACTAGGGCGTTTAATCGAGGACACACAAAACTTTCTTCTATTGTAGTGAATGATGTTTAAGCTAAGTTTGGAGCAGATACGGCATGGAAGAAGTTTTTTTCAACATATAT
>JAGDQP010011795.1:0-52067 GCA_022664845.1 Lepisma saccharinum
TATATATATATATATATATATATATATATATAAAGTGTTTATATTTTGATTCTGTCCTGCTGTCCCTAATCTACATTCCCTTTCTTTCCCCTTTTGCCTTCCTACCATTCGTTCCAATGCGTTTTTCAGTACAAACTTCTCAGACAATTACCCAACAAATGTTTGTTTGTGAGGGTGGGTGTGATACACATTAGTCATTTTCAGTCATTTTTTTTAAATTGCATATTAATTCTCCTTAGGTATATCTATGAAGGAAATATGTACGTTTAAAACCTTTTTCAGTGTAAGAAAACAATAATTAGTTGAAGCAAAAAAGTGAACATTTTAATATTTTTCATCAGTGCATGGAATTTATGGAATTTACAGAGGGAAACTTATGGTTAACTGCCAAATTTACAATGGATAAAATGACTTGATTGGATTTTACACTACATAAAACGGCATTAAGAGTCCCTCCCTCTACACACACACACTTAAAAATCTATAAATACGACACTGGATATATTGTGTAATTCAAACCAATTTAGACCTAAATAAGATGATTAGGAAAAAAAAAAAAAAAAAAAAAAAAACAGGAACAAAGATTTCTACTTTTTATTTGTAGGTCGGACTAGAATTTTCTATATTATTTTTATAGTAAAAGTAAGTCGGACAACGATTAGCGTTCTGTCGTTTTCGGTATAAGTTACTGGTGGTATAATTTCGAAATAACACCGCATTGCCTATAAGCAATAAATTAAATTTTTAGATGATGTGGTCTTCCCTTTGTTACAACGTTGTTGATAGTGAAGACTTCTAAAAGGTTTTAAAAACAAAAAAATACTGTGTTACATAACCAAAAAAACAATAGAATCGCTGAGTTGAGAAACGTCATAAGTCACTCATGTGCCGAAAATGAGTTGACATGCATCTTTAATTCTTTAAGGACATTTACTTCTAGATCTAACAGCCGTTTCAACAGCAGACAATAGTCGACCTACATGGCTCTGATGTGCGGACATTAGCGTATTCATTTTCAATAATTATAACTCTCTGTGTAAAGTTTTAGAACTCTCTTGTAAAATATAGTTTGCTTGACTTATGACGTTTCTCAAATCAGCGATTCAATAAAATAACTACTTGAAACTTGTTCTAGAAATTAAAAAATCGTTTAAAATTCGACAAAATGCAGTTTCTAACATACACTGTGATTCCTCCCCCCATCCCATGTTTATAGAAGAAGCTTATCATGGTACACTTCATTTCATGTTCAAGAATCGATAACATTAAACTTCTTGCAAAATAAATATTAATTATACTAAATATTTCAAGACAATTGAGGATATTAGTTTACATTCACTGCAAAAGAACTGGGAGCCCCCCCCCCCGGCCCCGGCCTAGAACCGCCTCTGCATAGCGCAGTAGTCGACCGCGTCCATGCCATTAGTTGACCGCACACACATTTTTATCGCGTAAAAGTCAGTGATTTATTTTGATTGTATTTGCAAACTGCAATATTTGTGAGATTTGAAGTTGATTTTTGTTTAATTTTCTGAGTATTAGGTTTTCCCTTTAGTGAATATAAAAAGTAAAGGAATTTTTGAATTTATGATGGTTATTAGAGTTTATGACACGTCGATTACAATCTATGTTGGTAAATTTATTTGGAATAACCGATTTGAATATAAAATAGTTCTCCCCGGTGTGAAACTAGTTTCTCTTCTGTGTTATGTGAGCATGTTAAGTTTTGAGAGTTATTTTCTCATTTGAGATTAGAGCAGGTTCCAGATACTGGTATTAGAAATTCTGAAGAAACTAGTTTAGAACATATTTAGACTAAGGGTTGACGTTCATAACTAAGGCATAGTTATTCACTTAAAATACCTAAAATATGCACTAAATAATATGGAAAGTAATATGCACTTTCGGAAACACCTTAGATTCTTGTAAATACTTTATTCTATGATAGTTATTGAAAAATCCTTCATATTGACAGATATTCATTCTTTATTTATCTCATATGATTTAATATGGCAAAAATTGTTGTTTTTAATACTTTCACTTTCAAATACACTGGTTCACATACTCAAATACACTTTCTTAGAAGAAATAACACATTTCGAATACTGCTGCTTTTTGAATGAAACGAAAACGACACGACTTACATATCAAGATTGCACTTTATTACGACATGGTGCCTTTTTTCTTTTTTCAAAGTTGAAGATTTTTCTGTTTCCAGTAACAGTGTTTTTGTACCCCAAGAAACTCATTCTACTTCACTAGATACAATTGGACAATATTTAAGGGCAACAATATCTTTCACATGAAGTTTAAGGTCATCTACAGACTGTACATGTCGCATTTAGACTGTAATATGCAAAATGCTTAAATATCCGAGCCCTATTGACAATGATGTTTTAATTTTTAAGACAGAAAAATGTGTACCGCAAAGGCAATACCAGTACTTAGTAGGAATAGCAAGCGGGGTAAAGAGATTTGTTTTAGCACAGTCCCTGGGCAAAGTAAACGGATGGTGAATTGCCATTACCTTCCATCGGATGACGATGATGGTGATGATGTCCTAAGGACGGGACCGACAATTTAACACGTGCTCTGAATCACTTGTGCACCACCAGGAATCGAACCCGGGACCCCTATGATTATAAGGTAGCGAAATTAAACACTTATCGCGCTCGCCCACACCATCTGTTTATTCTCACAAAGATCGCACACACTCGCGCTCACACTCCATTTCCACTCCCAGTCACACTTCCTGACGCCCACCCTCCGTTCAGTCTCACAAAATTCGTACTTACTCACGCTCACAAGCTCGAACTCGATCGCGGTCACACTTATCATCGGTTTATGAGTACGAGTGAGCGTGAGGCCCGAGCTCGTGAGCTTATGTACACCTCTGCAGAGTCTATTAGGGCGGGACGATTTTTTTTGACATTGGAGTTCGAGAAGAGTAGAAAACGGAAGCTCCCCTTACATTTTTTCCGCCCCAGGCAATAGCGGTACTTAGGGCCAAAGGTGACCCGGGCTTACGTGAAGGCCCACATTTTTGTGTAACGGGACTTTGTTTGTAGGTCACATTGTCCGCGTTTTTTCGGTTTTGATGTCACCCAAGTTTTGGTTTCGTGGAACCAATTTCCTGGAAGTATGGCGGTCATATTGCGTTTACATCATCGTGCGTTTTTTAGTCTCCGTGGAATATGTATTTTCGAGAACATTCTAAAATTAAGTTAATTTTTCGTCATATTGTAGCAGCACATCAGTTATTTTGGAAAATTAACATTTTCTTGAAGACTTTGTAAACGTAATCCCCCGTCTAGATATAATATGATGCGTTGGTAGACATGTGCTTACGTGTTTATTGAAGAAAGATCCATTAAATTAGTTTAAAATCAAGATAATTAGGATGTAACCATTTTATTATGACAAAGGGGGCTCGGCGCTCTTTCTTATGTCCGTCCCTGGTTTTGAAATCGGAATAATAACTTATTTTTGTAAGCTAAACCTTTGTAGAGCATAGTTTACAGATGTAAGCATTTTATTATGACACACGGGGGGGGGACTTTCCTAGGTCCGTCCCTTGTTTTGAAATCGTAATAATAACTTATTTTTGTAACATCAACCTTTTAGGAACATAGTTTACAGATCTAAGCATTTTAATATTACAAAGGGGGGCGCCCTTTCCTAGGTCTGTCCTCGGGTTTGAAACTAAATTAATTACGTATTTTGTAAGCTAAACCTTTGTAGAAGATAGTTTACAGATGTGAGCATTTTATTAACACGAAGCGGTCCCGGCGCCCTTTCTTAGGTTCGTCCCTGGTGTTGAGTGTTAATAAAAATAGATAACGGTGCTCCGTAAAATAAATTGCAGACAACTTAGAGAAATAAAAGCGTGGATAACAAATGTAAACGGATAAATTAAGAGCCTGCATTCTACTCTCCTGCTTATGAAGAGCGTGCCCCTCATGGAATGTAAATGATTGTTAGATAGCTTTAAAAGAAGAGAAAATTTAAATTTTATTATTGAAAGGCACTCTCCTTAGTTTACCCTGTTTTTTAGTCCGCGCCGTAAATAATTTACAGATAATAGAAAAAATAAGAGAATCTAAAATAAAGAACGAAAATGGATGCGAAATAAGTCAGAATGTATTGTGTACTGACATCTAAAGAAAAATAATTATACTAAATGTTAATGTATAATAATAGGTCATTACCTATTTTCTTTATTATTTTTCTTTATAATCATAACTTCAAAGTTTACCGGGATTCTGCACCACAGACAGAAAGATGTCTCTCACATTATTAAATTCAAACTGCCACACGCGCAGTTCTCTTTCGGTTGTAACTAAACAAGATTGTATGACCTGTTATACGTTTGTAGGAGGATGGACTACAAATGTAGTTGTTTCCTGTAATTGAAACATTCAGACCGCTATGCAATTTTTATTTTGATACTTCTCTCAGACTTCTGTCGCCTATGTTTAAAGATTACCGTTGAGTCTGTAGACATAGAGTCGGTTCTGTTGAGTGAACAGTACGCTATTTCTCGTAATTGATACATTAAGACCGCTATGGAATTCTTATTTTGATACGTCTCTCAGAATTCGGTCGCCCATCTTTAAAAATTTCCGTTCAGTCTGTAGAAGTACAGTCGGTTGTGTTGAGTTAAAAAAAGCTGTGTCCTTCCTTACGAGACATACATTTCTGTTTACTGCCTAATTTTAAGATAACATATCAGTACTTGAAAGATGAAAATATAATATAGACACTCAACTGGAGACATTGGTCTGAGATCGGCGCGTGCAAACCGTATTTTGACGACAAACTATGAATTCTAACAGCTTATGTCTTAGAAATAGAATGTTATTAAGAAATGAATTGTTTATAGTTAATGGATTTATACGGAAGTTCACAGAGAGAAATTAGATGTACTGTTAATATAAGAGTCCCTATGTCTTGTGCTTTCTATTTGGAAGTAGAAAGCCGTATTTTACAGGCACAACTCGGTAACTGGCGTCTATGATAACTATGTAATATTATGTAAACAATTGTTGATGTCTGTGTGCTCAATCTTAACTTAACAAAGCGATACTTTTTAATACACCGCACGGCACAGAAAATTCAAATAAGTCATTGAAAGACGTTGGCTAGCAGTTTGGAAGTTTCTTGTAGGATGTCGCTAGCTACAAGGTTCTTTCGTGGAGCTATGAAACTACAGTGATTGGTTGAAGTATACTTGTCACGTTTGAAAAGCTAGGCGTGACTGAATGATGTGATTTTACAAAGCATGACATAGAAGAAAAATGGCCGAAGTTAAGAAACTATGGTAAATGAATGTATTTTATTATATTTTGCGTTAGAAAAAGAATGAATAAAGATTAATGTCGGTTAGGATTTTAAATTTTGGTACCGCTGATTTCTATCATTATAAATAGGCACAGTGAAATACGTTTGTCACGATTCACTCATAGTTCTTCTATTTTGGTGTCTTCTAAGAACGCTATGTTGAAAGAAGAATAAGAGTGTTTAATTCTGAAAAGGTATGAACCTAAAGTTAATTATTAGTTACTAAACTTATAAAATGTAAAGACTTGGTCTTTGATAATTACTTTCATGTTTCAGGAAGAGGCCTTCTCCGCCAGATAAAGTAGATTTTTTTTTCAAATTTTCTTTACTAATATTTTTAGAGATCAGACTTTTATGAAGAGTTTATTATTTGAATTTGATTGATAAATTTCAGCCATATTCAATCCACTACTGGATGGGGCTTCTCACCGGAGAGAGGCTCACGCTGACCATATGGGTTCGGAGAGGAGAGCCGAATCTTTTAACCTTGATTGCCATTAGACTATTTCTTATTTATAGCAGCTTTTTACGATGTTGGGTTAACACCGAAATTTTGAGCCCAACAAGAAATCGAACCCGGAACCGTTCACACTGAAGTCAAACGCGCTACCGACTAGGCTACGCATGGGCTCAAATTTGATTTATATTTATTTTAAACTACATTTTCTGTACCATTTTTAAATACTAGATGAATTAAGAGAAAACTGTGTTCAGAGAAAACTGTGACATATTCAAGAGACGGAAACTAGGTTTTTGTTTGGAAAGAATTTATATTTCAATTTATTTAGTTATGGCTCAGGTCGTGAGGTCATATGTTGAAGCTGATCTGGCAAAACTTCAGTTAGCTTCCCAAATACCACGCTAACGCTTACTGGAAAATTTTGAAGTTTTTATGGTGAAATATGAAATTATTTAAATATATTCAGGATATAATTTTAAGAAATAGATTTTTAATTTAAGTTTCTTAAGTCCTCTAAGTGCTTTTCTGATAAATTAAATAAAATAGCATTAAAGTTTATCCTTTCTATTTCTTTCTAATTTAGAAAACTGTATAGTTTAGGTTTTATTAGTTTTGCGAACGCAGTAGTAGTAGAAATAATATATTTATTTTATTTTCTTGTAGGTTTCAATTAGAATCCATTTGAATTAAATTATCAAAACGTTTTTAGTTAAGCCAAGCTAATAATTGTTATTATTATTTATTAACGTTCTCTTCAGTTAGAATGTAATGATAATAAAAACTCGAATCAATTCCTTATGTGCAAGTGTAAAATATAAAAAATAACCAACAGGTACTGAGTATGGTTGATCTCAGTAGCATTTCTTTTGCATCATTTACCAGGCGAATGAGAAAAATATCTCTTAACGGGAACGCAACTATGAAAGAAAAAACACCCGGGACAAATGTTTTATTAATTTAGACTTGAATATAATTATTTGAATGTAGGACTCTATCGTATTTATATTTCGTGAACTCAGGATAACATTTCTAATACCTCCCTAGATACCCAATAAATGGCAGGAACATGTTCTTTCAAGTGCGAAGGTAATTCTGTTTGACGTGGAAAGAAAAATGAATTTCCTTTAAATGTCATTGCTTACATTTAATAGTTTATTGAAAAGCCCTATTTTAAAATTAAAATGATAAGAGATACTATTTACATATTCATAATAAAGCTACTTATAGAACGTAACGTAAATAATAACTTAGTCCATGTGCATGCCATATGGAAGATGACAAAGTTTTTCCTATCTGGGTAAACCACTGTTGGCAAACAGTACGAGTAGTAGTTTCTGTTGGAGCTTTATATAGGACTTAGTGGTTACCACAGGTCGACATCACCAAGATGACGTATTGCTGCATCTTAGGGAAGCCACAGTGGTTATCTTATCATTGTATTTATTGCATTTCACTGTGACGGTTTGACAATTATCTTTCTCATCTTAAAGAGTTTCTCTTTCTAGTTGTGCTGGCTTAGGCCATGTCTCCACCCCCCGAAGACACGAGGAGGAACAGGGTGTAAGGCTTAGCATGGACCACGCCTCAACTAAAAGATAAGGGGACGATCATCATTCAGGCAAGTTCAAAGAACAACGCAATCGGTCTCGATCTCCTGTAAAATCTATTCAAGACAACAACGACGCAGACTTATCAGACATGGAGGTATCTGCTATTGCCAATGACCATCCACAGATCTCCAATTTTCTTCTCACTAATTCCGATCCAAAATTCTCAAATCCTTAGCACGTCTTGCTCCAACTTAAAAAATATTACTCAAGATCCAAAATACATGAAATCGTTTTACGAGAAATGGAATCCTCATAAAATCACCAGATCCTAATCTTGCTCGTACTATCTTAAAGAAAGTCTCCTAGACTATTTTTGGACCTAAACACTAACTCTTTCTGCCAAAAAGAAACAACCTCCTCCTCGTCGCTCACAACCCTATCTGTAGTCATCAAAGAAATACCTCTAGCTTACACCGATGAAGAAATATTAGATTAACTCTGCTTTGAATGTTATGAAGTCAAACGAGCCATAAAAATTATGTGCAGAGAAGGTGCAACTTATTTAGTTCGAGTACTGACTCTAAGGAGACAATTGACGATCTTCTCTAAAACGGGGCTTACATATACCGACGTCGACACCGTGTTGAGCCATCACGTAAAGCAGCCCCAATACCTCTCAGATGCGAACGTTGTCAAGCCAATAATTCTCATCACACTAAAGACTGTCGAAATGCCCCCATCTGTGAACATTGCAACGAAAATTATGCCACATGAAACTCCCAAATCTTCAAAAGCCTTCCTGCAACACCTGTCACAAAACCATCTACATACAGCTACAAAATATGTCTTCATCAGCCCGAACCAATACCTGACAAACCAGAACTTACAGTACCTATTCGTACCACTGATACTGATACTGCTCCCGCAAACTCATTAAAAGAACCCATTACTGTTGAAGACTTACACCATTTCACCATCATTGTACTTCAAAATGTTCATCGTTTTCTCCGTCATTATATACTCACGCAAATAGACAATACAGCTAAACAACTATTTGGCTTACATATTTCTGCTACCTATACTGGACCATACGCACACTTCTCCATACAATCGATCTCTCTAAATGGCTCAGAATGGCCTGGAATTTAATCATCATGGCAGCTACCTTTCTTTTCTTGAACATTCGATCCTTAACAACTCATAGAACAGTCTTTGAACAACTATTAAAGAACCAACATGTTACAGCCTTTGCACTCAATGAAACCTATCTCGCCCCTAAGCACCATCCTCAGATTAATAAATATCAGTCAGCTTCATCGTCATGACTGTCCACGACCATATCTTCGAGTCGATGGAGGTACAGCCATAGGTACTTAGCCATACTCTATCGGTTCAAAACCTTACTTTTCCAGCTCTACATATTCTACCAGAACATACATTCGCCACTTTATATCTTCGATCCAAACCAATCACATTTTGTAACATTTATGTCAGACCAGGCCATCGTATCCCCTACAAATTCTTTCAATACATTGATAACAATTTCCGCCATTATCTTATTATGGCCGACATCAATATCCACAGTCACACCAAAGCAGATATCCTTCAATTAATAACCACATCTCCTAAGTCTTAGCCGCCAAGCTTCACGACCTACCATCACCTTTACGACCAATCAGTAATACTACTCCTATTGTTATTAGCTCTGCTTCTTGAAATTGCAATCTAAGACTTATTCCTCCTTTCGGCAGCGAACATGCCCCAAAAATACTGGACATTTCCAATATCCCACGGCCGCAATGTCATGAACGACCTATTCAATACATAGATTACAATCATGCAAACTGGCCTCAATTCCAAGCAGATCTTACAGAATCACTCCAAGACTTACCTGAACCTGAAACTGAACAAGAACTATATGATTTCGTTGATCATCTCATACACTCACTTGAAATTTCCTCACAAGAAAATATACCTCTCCGCTCTCGTTACCTTCACAGACTCCCTCCCCAATACAAAACCATACTCTCTGCACCTCGCCGAGCTTTTCGAGACTTTCAACGCAGCCAAAACCCGATTGCATTAGACCAACACAGATGTTGGAATCGCATGGTCCGCAACTACCTTAACGCTTACAAAAGCCGCCACTGGATCTCTACATATAACTCACTCTCATTATACCAAATTCTGGTAAAAAATTAACCAATTAACCGGACAACGTGACCATACTACCTATCCTATCATCCATAATAACCAACCTCTCCAATCAGATCATGACTAAGCAAACGCGTTTGCATCCTTCTTTCAAGATATCTTTACCCCTTCAGCCCATCCCCCATCTCACCGACAGATTCTACAATCCACACTCTCCACACTTGCAATCTGGCACGCATCATCACCTCGAAAACTACTCCCATCACACCAGATGATATTTGCACCACCTTTCGTCCAAAACTTAATACCGCTCCCGGTTTCGACAAAATTACAAGCTTATCAAATCTTCCTCTCCTATCCTCTACACACTCCTTGCCACCATCTACTATTTCATTCTCCGTACTGGATTCTATCCGCCCAGTGGAAAATCTAAAAAATCTCCTCTTCATCAAACCCAACAAACCTCCGCTGCTTTATCATCCTACCACCTCATTCAATTAACCTCTGTTTTCAGTAAACTCCTCGAAAGTATTCTTGTTAATCGCATGCACTCCCACCTCACCGAACACAACCTTCTCCCTTCCATCAAGCCGGCTTCAGACCACAAATTAGCATTTCAGATCAACTCCTAAGTCTCACCACTGCCATCACCAATCATTTCAATACTTCTAAACGTTCCTGTCTTTTACTATTTGATCTCGAAAAAGCCATCAACACAGTTTAGCACGCTGGACTTATCGCTAAGCTCCATCATTACCATCTCCCTAACTCGTACATCCGTTGTATCCATTCTTTCATTACCAATCGTATGACCTACATTCATATCAATAATACCGTTTCCCATCCCATCTTTCTCCATAGTGGAGTTCCCCAGGATTCAGTTCTCTCCCCTTTACATCTTATATGTTGCGGACATGCCTCGTTTACCACCAAATATAACACTTTGTCAATACGCTGATGACACTGCCTTTTTCACTACTGCTAGAACTATTTAAGAAATAAACCGCACTCTTCAACCTGCTGTTGATGCCTAAACTTCTTGGTGTTCCAAACGGAGACTGACTACCACTTCTCAAAAGACATACTCCTCCCCCATCGTTGTCGCTCGCGTATCCTACGCAATCCCCTTCTTATCAATATCCATGTAAACGTTACACATATCCAATCATTTCCACAAGTAAAGTACAGTATCTCGGTGTTATCTATGACTCACAACTCACCTGGAAACCACAACTACAGAAAATCAGATCCCAAGAGACTAAATCTGATACGGCGACTAGTGGGCACCACCTGGGGTTTGCACACACATACAGTCATTAAAACCTATAAAGTTTCTCTCCGACCGGCTCTCACCCACTGTCACATCAGCAGGATTTCTGCTTCTGAAACTCTTTAAAACAGACTTGCCATTTCGGAACGTTGCCCACTCCGCTTAGCTCATTGAATTAAGCTACTAGTCCCCACCGCTGACCTATACCGAAGCATTAAATTTCCAATCACCTTAAAGCATTCCGAATCCCTCCGCACAAAACACAGGGACTTTTTAAATAATTATGAGAATACTTGTTTTTCTTTTTTAAAAAATCCATCTGTGGCATGTCTATGAGAAAGCAATTGAAAATATGTGTAGAACACGTGTTTGAACTAGCTACACACATGGAACACAAGTTAACCAGCCCTTCCGGTGAGGGTTTATTCTAATGTCGACGAACAGTTTGTGTTTTGAGAAGGAGGTTTATTACTTATCAATATAACAATAATAAAGAAAAATAAAATTCTGAAAAATGTTCATGAAAACAACGGAGGCCAACAGATGTCACTAGTAGTTTTTGACTTAAACAGTGAAGATGCATGTACATGATATGGAAAGTAAATAAACGTTGTTCAAAGAATACTTCTACTTCGTTAATATTATTTATTGACAGTTACGTAATTCAAACATTTTTAAATTATTAGAAATACTACGCAGAGAATCATAAAAAGTTCCATCTCATAGAAAGTAAACGGTATGAAATCCTAGTCTCCACGTGTACGAAGCGAAAGTCGATGACCGCACAGGAAGTTCTTAGTTCTCACTATGTTTTCACGGAGGGTTGGACAACCTTAAAAATTAACGTGCGGGAACGTTAGAAATGAATATTTTTAAAGTTATGCTTCTGGGAAGGTGAGAAAAATTAAAAAAAAAACATTTTAGTGTTGTGTGAAAGCGTGGAGGGACATTTTATTTTCTTAATTTGAAGATCCTGCCATTTATTGGGCATCTAGGGAGGTATTAGAAATGTTAACCTGAGTTCACGAAATATAAATACGATAGAGTCCTACATTCAAATAATTATATTCAAGTCTAAATTAATAAAACATTTGTCCCGGGTGTTTTTTCTTTCATAGTTGCGTTCCCGTTAAGAGATATTTTTCTCATTCGCCTGGTAAATGATGCAAAAGAAATGCTACTGAGATCAACCATACTCAGTACCTGTTGGTTATTTTTTATATTTTACACTTGCACATAAGGAATTGATTCGAGTTTTTATTATCATTACATTCTAACTGAAGAGAACGTTAATAAATAATAATAACAATTATTAGCTTGGCTTAACTAAAAACGTTTTGATAATTTAATTCAAATGGATTCTAATTGAAACCTACAAGAAAATAAAATAAATATATTATTTCTACTACTACTGCGTTCGCAAAACTAATAAAACCTAAACTATACAGTTTTCTAAATTAGAAAGAAATAGAAAGGATAAACTTTAATGCTATTTTATTTAATTTATCAGAAAAGCACTTAGAGGACTTAAGAAACTTAAATTAAAAATCTATTTCTTAAAATTATATCCTGAATATATTTAAATAATTTCATATTTCACCATAAAAACTTCAAAATTTTCCAGTAAGCGTTAGCGTGGTATTTGGGAAGCTAACTGAAGTTTTGCCAGATCAGCTTCAACATATGACCTCACGACCTGAGCCATAACTAAATAAATTGAAATATAAATTCTTTCCAAACAAAAACCTAGTTTCCGTCTCTTGAATATGTCACAGTTTTCTCTGAACACAGTTTTCTCTTAATTCATCTAGTATTTAAAAATGGTACAGAAAATGTAGTTTAAAATAAATATAAATCAAATTTGAGCCCATGCGTAGCCTAGTCGGTAGCGCGTTTGACTTCAGTGTGAACGGTTCCGGGTTCGATTTCTTGTTGGGCTCAAAATTTCGGTGTTAACCCAACATCGTAAAAAGCTGCTATAAATAAGAAATAGTCTAATGGCAATCAAGGTTAAAAGATTCGGCTCTCCTCTCCGAACCCATATGGTCAGCGTGAGCCTCTCTCCGGTGAGAAGCCCCATCCAGTAGTGGATTGAATATGGCTGAAATTTATCAATCAAATTCAAATAATAAACTCTTCATAAAAGTCTGATCTCTAAAAATATTAGTAAAGAAAATTTGAAAAAAAATCTACTTTATCTGGCGGAGAAGGCCTCTTCCTGAAACATGAAAGTAATTATCAAAGACCAAGTCTTTATATTTTATAAGTTTAGTAACTAATAATTAACTTTAGGTTCATACCTTTTCAGAATTAATCAGTCATTAGTTACTAAAATGGCCCCAAAATGCAAAGCTTTTAATGAGGACCGTAAAATATATGTTATCTTGTCCCTTTATTACATCACTACGTACTTGAAATATGTTTTCTCCACATATTACATTACGACAGATACGAGTACATCTGTTTACAGGAAATATATTGCTTTTCAGCAAATTACTTTACCCATCTCGTAAGCACAGTAAAGATATTGTCTATACAATCTGTAATAACTATATATTTTTCTTTATTACTAAGAGTTAAAATACTTTTGTTTGAAAAAAAAAATAACTGATGATAGAATCAAAGTTACAATATTCTGTTCTTGCTTACGGGAGTACGAATTTACTCCACCTTCGGAGTAGCTCTTTAAAAATAATTATCTGTAGTGGCGCAAAGGTTCGGCCTCGTGGCTTGGTGAGGAACCTGATTCTGTGATTCTTACATTTAAATGGATAATGGGAATTAAAAGTTGTACGTAACCGATCTTACATTACGAGAACTGTAAAATATGGTGATTTGAATTAGGCTTTTGAATATTAAACGGACTTTGCAATCGGCTGTGGATGGATTAGATTTCTCATTGAAATTTAGAATCACTAAAAGGAGTCATAGGCCTTGATGAAATTTGGAGAAAAAAAAGATCCAACAATTATTTGATTTTTATAGTTCTAGTGTTCAGTTTTGCAAGTAGTAGATTCATTAAGGTAATTATTTGCAAGTTGCAACTCGTTTATGGCATTGAATTGCAACCAGGCAAATTCAAATGCCTTCAAGGACTCTGTTGCACTGAACCATAATTCTATCAATGGTGAACTCATAGATTCATGTAGCCAAACGGGACGTAAATATGACATTCTTATATCTATTTTAAGTTGTTCTATATGGGACTCGAACCTTGAACTAGGATATACTGTACTAGCGAATGCAGAAACATAATATGTACCCGGAATTCGACAATCGAATGAAATTTGGCTTGATTCGAGATTTTGTACTGGTCCAGAAGTATTTTTCGATTGTATACCTAGGAAGATATGGACTTTTCTAAATGATGATTTGACCTGTTTGATTAACTTAACTTTGATACTTTTCTTGATATGGTTAGTAACTCGCGAAATCCAGGCGCAGGTAGGAAATCTCCAGCGTAATCTGTTACTCAGAGCTGCAATCTTAGTTTTGTTAATTCCTGTGTATCCCAGTTCTATATCTCAGAATAATATTCAAATCCATGTTCATGCCACAAATAGGAAATGTGTTTCCAGAAAAATTATTCGCACGAAGCGAAATCGTATACAAAATTGTGATAGTATTTCTTCTTTAAGCTAAACCAAATTATTATTTTTTGTGCATTAATTCTACTTATCAATTCATTTTGAAAAGAAAAAAGAAATCCATTATCTTTGTTAAAAATCTTTACGATATTAGTCTTAATTTTTATTATTATTATTATTATTATTATTATTATTATCTAACGTCACGACGTTCCTATATACAAATGGAGTCTAAGAGTTTACTTCTCAGTAATATGACTGACATAGTGAATTCTTTTAAATCAATATATATGTCTATTGCGAGCTGCTAATGATATTACAATGCTATCTTTGTTCCTGTTTGTTGGGTCCAAAAGTTTATCGTGCGTTCTGAGGTGCCTTCAATTTGCATCCAATAGAAGCAGTCTTCTTTCTGGGAAGAAATTAGCAACTTCGAACTCGAAGACAGCGCAACTAGGAAACTCTCTACCCAGATTTTCGTAGGCGGCACCCCGCAATACTTTCTCCAAATCCTCGATTACTTCTTATCTTTCAATCTGGAGCGCAACATGAAAGGTATATGCTAATAACTAATTAACTCAACCCTACCCGGAATTTGTCACTCAATCTGAAGTATAGCACCTAACGGAATGCAGCATATCATTTCTTAAACATATTGCATATATGATCTGGAAAACATTACCTTGAACAAGTGATACTCTCTTAAAGAAATACAATAATTCATTTTATGATCATGAGATAAACGTATATTGTAACAAGATATAAATATTTTGTACAGATCTTTCGTAGTCGGTGTCTCAGGAACGTGAGCTTGGACGATACAGCGAACTTCTCACCCATAGATTAATCTTCTCTCAGGTATTACATTTGCAGTGAATGCGACTTACGTTCAAATGGTATTAACTCTCCGCAGTACTTGAAACGCCTGGATAATCTATCAGAGCATAACCTTTTCGTCAGACGATTCAGATAAACATTTTCCCATCACTGAGGTCGGGTGTTTTTTGATTTAAGAAACAAAAAATAGGGGCTGACTTCTTAGTCCAGTTCACGCTGGGCTCGGGTACCAGTGGAACTATAGGGACATCCTGAGGTCTACGAGTACCCTTGAATATTGTTGGACGTAATACTGGGAAATACTAAGACATCCGGGATCCCATTAACGAGGTAATTTCATCTGCGAAAAATACTTCTTGGCAGGCAACTTTATAACAACAACATTGCAACTTTCAAATACGAATTCTGATGTTCAACTTCCCACAAAAATACTAATTAGCCCAGGGGGAAATTAATACAAATATCAAATTATTTGCAGCGAGACATTGGAATTGAAAAGTGGATCTTTCACAATATCGCCCCGCCAAAATTAGAGAAACAGAATCTGAATATGGCATACTGCACCTTCTCTCTTCCTGTCTTGTGATGACGACTTGTTCCCAGACGATCGTTGCGGCTTTACAAATCGGCGGGAAAGCCTTTTGCAGCCCTATAGACTAAATGCTGCAGAAATCCTTGACCGACAAACTAAGTCAGGTTTCTATTTAACTTCAGAAATTCATTTTGAGACTGAGACTTGCCCTGATTGCAGTTTAGTTACTGCTTGGCCTATCTCCAAGGTACAATTTCACATTGCCTCCCGACGCAGTTGTCACTCGAACCGTGTGCTCCCGTCGACTGTGAGTACCTATGTCTCGAATCCACCAAACAGTTCCTATATTTATAAAAGAACAAAAAATAAATAAAATAAATAAATAAAACATCTCAAAAAGCTATCAAATAACAGTGATCACGCCCAAAAATCGCTCTATCGTCGTGCTCAGTCGTTGCTGTGAACATTTACGTCATCAAAACTCCGCCTTCTCCTCAATCGCCTCCTTTTCAGCTGCAAGTATAGAAACAAAGAAAAGCATGGAAAATTTCGGTCATTTACAATAACTCTAGGGTCGATACCCTCTCCTTACCCAGCTGAATCCTCTGCAGCTCTGCTCAACACAACTTCTGAGCTATGAAAAGCACTTGTTGGTAGCTGCTACAAAATTCATATGCATTAGTTATTCATATTACAAAAATACAATTACAATTAATAAATTCAAATATCCTTAACCTAAAGAGATAGAGAAAGAGAAAGCTGCCCGCAGAACAGTAGGAGATTATTAGAAGGGATAGCATTATTTACAAATTAAATATACATTCACAAGTAATACAATCAAGTTATAGAACAAATTTTGAATATTACAAAAAAAATTGTTTTGGTATGCAAACGACTCTAATTTTTCTTTATACACGAGATTTAGCCACTCGCAACATGTTCATCTTTGATAAAAGATGAAACGACAATGTGAATAAAGATTGTTAGGATGCTAATAATATTAGTGTAGAAATTTCCCTAATAACTCCGCAGCACGTACAATCCGCTAAAGCCAAATTTAAATTACCATCAGGCATGGGGGCAGGATCTTATACCAAACTATATTATAAAAGGCTACGCTGAAATATGTACCACATCTAGTTAAGATATGTAACAAATCTCTGGTTACTGGCATTTTCCTGATATATGGAAAAGTACATAGCACCTGTGTTCCATGAACGATCCATTAAAGTACAGACCAGTTTCCCTGATATGTTCATTTGCCAAAATATTTGAAACAATTATGTATGATTATCTATTTTTACATTTTTTTTTCTGTAGTCCACAATGGTTCGTGGCGTCCTCAATCCTTGAACTCATTTCTCGACGTCATAAAGTAATGAAATTTTTGCACAGAGACGTAAGTAGGATGATAATACAATATTTCATTTACTTATATATTTTAGAAGCATATTTTAATATATTTTTAAATTTGGACTTCTTTATCCTAAAAATAAATACAAGCTTGCAAATAGCCTGTATTTGACTGGTTGCATAGCACTTTAGGATTTGGGTCACAGAATATTTAGCTTGAGAAAATGTATCCGAACACCGAAACAACTCGAAAAAGTAATTTTAAAAAATAAATAAAAAACATACTTTTCTTATAAACAATTCACATTAAAAAGTAAAAAAAAAATGTTCATGCGTTGGCGCGCTCCATGCTTTTCTTTTTAGTCATGCATAAACAAAATTATTTTGTACTTTTTAGTATAAATTGTTTAAGAAAAGTGTGTCTTTAAAAAGTTTTGTATTATTATTTTTTGGATTAAAAACAATTTGTGTGAAAATCAGTATGGTTTTTCAGAGGAAGAAGTGTTGAAACGAATTTATGTCAAGTGATTCATTATATTAACAATCATATTAATAAAAGGGAGCTAGTTGATATAATATATATTGACATATCGAAAGCTTTTGATTCTGTTAGTCATATAACTACGTAAATTATCAAATATGGTATTGGTACCAAAATATAAGGTAAAGGCACCAGTTCTTGGCACGTTAAGGTGGATTTTGCAGAAAGTGGTTTCTATAGATCTATGTGTAAGACACAACCCTACTCTTTTCACTTCATTAAGAACTTCAAGTCTCGTGCGATAATGTAATAACATAAATCTATTTGGTAATTTGCATTATAGTGATAGAACTACTTTTCTTTACAACTCTAATTTTGCTCCAGTAGTCGTCACCCTAAATTTGCTGTTCCCTTATAGTCGTCACACCAATGTACCAGTAATCGTCACCCAATATACAACAAACATTGGGCAAATATGTATGATATCCTCCTTTTCATCTTTACTGGATCAGAACCTGCCAAAATAAAGCTTGCTTGAAAGGAAAGAGGTACGGAGGGCTTGCTAGAAGGTCCTCAGAAATTCTTCTAAAAACAACCTGAGCTGACTTCCGGTGAAATATGTAGAAATTTAGTTTTTGAATTTTACTGACGGCTACTCGAAACAGTGAGGCTGTAACCCAGCGGCGGCTCTCTTATCTAAGTTTGTTCGGTTGTGCAAACTACCCTCTAATATTTCTATTCTTGAAGTGTGTTACAAACCATCTTGCTTCTTATTCTTACCATTGTTTAACTCAGAGAACGCTCACATGACAGAGAGAGAGAGAGAGAGAGAGAGAGAGAGAATATGAGAGAGAGAGAGATAGAGAGAAAGAAAGAACACGCGTCCTCAGTTCTGGTTGGTCATAAGCAGCAGCTCGTTTGCTTTCTGTTTCCTCCAGGCTGACAACCGAGAACGACGAGGGTAAAAGTGAGCTTTTAGGCTTCTCAGCGGGTGGAGGAGTACAAGAGGGTATAGCAAATTTTGGGCAACCGAAGTGGACTAGCATACACACACAATTTCCCGCGTGAAAAATTTCCGCACCCTTGTTAATGTGGATAGCGTTTCCAATTCCCACTTCAGAAATAATTTCTCGCAACTATTTTTCTTCTCTAGAGGTCAATTGGTTCAATAGAAATACACTGTTTTTTTTATATTTAAATTAAGAAGTCCTTTAAGCTGGAAAGTCTATGATAAAATATATGTTATCAAAAATGCTTTTTAAAATAATTTCTCTGGAATAATGCCCAAAATTAAGAATAATAATTCTCAATTTTTAGGCCTTCTTTTATTATTCTGAAGCATGACCTAACTTTGAATCTGCCGGCTATTCTGATTAAAGCTTATATCTCAGGACAGGTTTCACGGGAACTTTTACTTTAATGTCTCTACAGCATCTTAAGGCAGTAATTCATCCCAAGGAGAAAGGATCGAGTTAGGTATTGATTATGTTCTTAACTCAATGGGTATCATAGCATTAGCCTGCATGACTGACGGATACCTCGAAATGACGGCCCCCTGAGTTTGATCCGATCCCACGTTCAGTCACGGCTTTAAAATAGTTTGGGGACGAACATAACCCTCAGCGATGTACTGCTCTTACATATGAACCTTCTCATCTGGCGAAAATTGTGAACAATTACAATTCCTTTTATAATTACTTCTGATATGATTATAAGAATTAGCATAGTTGATTTGGCTCCTCCTCGACAGGAAATAATCCTCAATAGATTAAATATGCTACTGGTAACTTCTGCCTTCACTTATAAGTTTTTCAATAATTTTAAGAATTTTTCTCCAATATTCTCAAAGTTCATATCTTTTTCTTAACTTACATTTTTGGATCAGATAGACAGTTAGACAGCTATGACCTAAGTATGACACATGTCTGGGGAATTATATCCCTCAGCGAGCGCTCTTTCAGGAAGAGGGAAGAAGGTAGCATCCAGGACCATTATCTAGGTGTTATGCCGATATTTGCCTAATGAAGCTTAAACAAACCATGGAAAACATCAATCAGTAACTTAGCAGTACTTCTTGAACCTGTCTGTCTCCCCAATACCGATCCAGAGTCCGTGAACGTAACCACAGAACTACGTAAGCTGGAAATGTTTTATTTTTTGCTATTTTACAAAGTAGATTAATATTCAATCCGTTATTTGATTTAATAATTTCCATCAACTAAGCCCTATCCAAGCTCACGAGATCAACGAAATTCTTTGTTAGTTTCATAATATTACAAATTACAATACTTTTGTGTTGACTAGAGCATGTTATTGTAGTTCTTTATTATTATTATTATTATTATTATTATTATTATTATTATTATTATTATTATTATTATTATTATTATTATAACCACCAATAATAATAATAATGCAAAAGATGCTGTAATATTTTGCGCACCACCTGAGGTCCAGACCACGAGCCGCCACTGCTATAACCATGATTTTTTAAATAAATTTAAGATCATATTAAATTAAATTTACCACTTTCTGTAGTAAAAATTTTAAGTGGCAATTTTTAACCTGCAATTGTTACCCATGACGAGCATTGGTGCAAAGTATGTTTGACTTGCACCAGTAGTTGTCACCTCAATAGTGTTGCCACGAGACCAGACGAGACAGAGAAATGACTATAGAAAGCGAGACGAGACAGAACTCTCGTAATGCAAAGTATACATCTTTGCCAGACGCGGACAATATACTTTCGAGACGAGACAGCCTAAATCTCGTCTCGTCGGCAACACTACCCCCAAAACAGAGAAAGTGGCAGTCAAGACAAGCAAACTTATCATCTGATAATTAATTTGATCATTGAAGAGGCATTTTATGCATATGTAAACATCAGGTACTGATACGTAGAACTTCAATTCTTATTTTTCACGTCCAGTTGCTTAACACTTTTTAGTAACAAAACCACGGAAATAGTAGTAAACACGAACTTGCCGCCGAAATGCGAGACATTTCTACTAAACGAAGTGACGCAATAAACATATTAATGGTGCCAGTTACGTACCAGATTATGACAGCTAACTCGGTCTGCTTCTGTTATCAAACGATGAAAGGTTTTCTTATTGTTACATCTTTAGATAGAACATGACGACCACTGGTGCAGTGACGAGAACTGGTGCCTTTTCTTTTACAATTGTTTGAAATTTAAAGCACAGATCTTTTCATGTGAAAATTGGGCATTGTATATCAATTAAAGGCTCAATAACTAACGAAATTCCACAAGGATCCCCTTTGGGTCCTTTATCATTTTCAGTTTTTTTTTACGACATAGTGACTAGTGAAAAATCCTCTGAGATAATTTTGTACGCTGATGATACAAAACTATATAAGGCTGTAAACAGATATACAGATGATGTAGTTTTGCAAGAAAATTTAGAAGCAATCATTGACTAGTGAAAGAAAAGTCAACTTAGTATTAATAAATCAAAAACAAAAGTTGTAACGTACACAAGGAAGACGTCAGCAGATATATATGTGATGAGTTATGTTTTCAGGTAAATAACACTATGAAAGATATGGGCCTGTTGTTTGATTCGAAATTCAGATTCGACGCTCACATTGTTAATCAAGTTAATGCTGCAAGAAAACTAATAGGTTTTATTTTCAGATAATGGGGTTTATTTAATAGACCAGCTATATACATATTTCTGTACAAGATGCTAATTCGACCGAAATTAGAATTTGCTTCAGTAATTTGGAATAATGTTGGAGTTAATTTAAGTAATAAATTAGAAGGTGTTCAAAAGTTATTTGTCAGAATGGTTTGTCACAGAGAGAAACTTGATTTCTATGATAATAATTATAACTACTGGCTAAATCTTGCTCCTCTAGAAATGTTAAAGCATAGTAGAGATAGATATGATGCCAAGTTTATGTACAAGGCGATTAGGTATAAATATAAGTCAGACTACCTACTTAATGAAACCAGTGTTAATGTACCTTTATACAATATTAGAAAATATGTACCCTTTACCTTTATCTGCTGCTAACAACAAAAAACACTTATAATAAGGTTTTTACAAAATTATAACAGGTATTATGTATTTTCATGCTAAATTTCTCCCTGTGTAATATGACTTCTGCTATAGGGTTATATTTGCTCCATTACTGTTGTTAGCACATTGTAACAAACAAGCCAATAAATAAATGAATAAATTATTATTATTATTACCAGTGTTCGATTTGCCGCGGGGAATACCGAGGACTTTTCCTGGTGTGTGAGGATTTCATCCCCGCTTGTTGATTTCGAATATCATCCCAACCAGGGATAAAAAACTTTGTATTTCTATCTAAACCGGTAGTAGGTTGAACTTAGCAACAACGACTAGTTTTAGGATCCCGCTTTGTAATTTATAACAAATCGAACACTGATCATTACTATATACCTTGTTTGTTGTTTGTCTCAAATTTAAATCTTGAGATCTTGTATGACCACAAGCTATTTTGTTTATAAAGCTTTCAGTTGAAAAAAAATCAACCTTTTCATTTAGCGTTTGATGCATTTCTTAGAATAAGTATGATCGTTCTAATTATTCATTTCTTGCAGGAATGTTTTTCAGCAGTATACTTATTTGTGGGTTGACAGTCATCAAGCTCTCACCGACAGCTACTGCACTGCGAATTTGTAGGATATGTGTGTGTCTACGTACCCCTTCCGTTAAAAAAAATCCAGGTTCATTATCTAAAAAAAAGGAAGGGTGATTTCCCTGATCGATTTTCGGTGGGGTGACTGTTACAAATGCTCAACTTATATGGCAATAAGATCGAGCAAGAGTTCCTTGTGGTGTCGAACCAACTGGTTATTGCGGATGTTCACCCGTTGCTGTTTGTCATGCTCCGTCAATTCTTGTGGTACACACTTGCCCATTTTCTTCCTATTTCCTGACCGAGCCGCCGTAGCTCAGTGGCAGAGCGTTGGCGTAACATTCGACCAACGGCCGACCATATTGACTGAAGTTTTTCCACGGCATTTCCTCAGTCACACCAGGCAAATGCCGGGATGGCACCTTCAACATAGGCCCTGGCCGACACCTTCTCAATTCCTTTCCCCTCCCCTATCCCAGCCTGAGCCTTAGATGCCTAAAGGCCATAAAATTCAAATCTTCCTATTTTCTATTTGCTATAGATGGCCAGAAATGGTTAGATTGTAGAGCAGGTTCTCTGACGGTGGTGGTGTGTGCATTTGACTACAACACGCCGTTGAAGCGTTGTTATCCACCCTCTACCTTCCTCATCTTGCAGGTTCTGTAGCCAACATACTGTTTGAAACCAGGGACGCACTCTCCTCTCCTAAGTTTAGTCTACGCCTCATGCCCTCACCTCATTATGATATGTTTTGCAGCTGTATGTCCCAGTTTGAACTCATGCAATAAATAAATATATAAATAAATAAAATAAAAACATACCCCGTAAATTGCGTTATTCCAACTTCCAACATACACAGAGCACTGCAACACATAGTATGGCACGTGTAGCTATACTTCATATGGTGTGATGGCTGCCTGCTATTGTGACTTTCAACGGGCATTCCAACAGCCTCATACCTTTTATTTCCGAGCAACCTGGTATTAACAGATAGGTTTCTGTGCATAGATGATTAGCAGATATTATTAACAAACACTTTCCTATGTATTGATAAACAAAGAGTTTCAGAAAAGGATACCAAAGTTTAATTGAATGTTTTTTATGGAGTACCGTATTGAGGTGTAGTCGTAACGTGGACCATATGAAAGCGAAAAAAAAAGTGGAAGCCTTCGAAACGTGGATATGGAGAGGAATGGAAAATGGATTGACACAGAGATACGTAAGGTAGAAGTGCTTAAGAGACTAGCAATATCGGAAACAATAACGGATCGAAAAACAACTGGTTACGACATTGACTGAATAGAGATTATATACTAAGGGATATAATTGGAGGTAAGGTTGAGAGGAAGAGGAAGAAGATGAACCAGCTCATTGAAAGAGAGATAAATGGTCATGCCGCTACAGAAAGCAGAGCGCAAGATTGAAATGATTGGAGATAGCTTACTGTACCTTGAGGGGCTGTTGCTTTTTGGCACAACACTAATGATGAATATGAGTTCATTATTTTTTTTAAAAAGGAGCTCATTTTTTTAGATGCTAGTTTTGGTGGAAGAAAGATAACGACAAGGTCTAACAATGTGTTAGAACTCGTCTCTTTTCGCGTGGTCACAGGTTCAAGTTTTGAATTGAATATTGTTTTAGTCTTTCATAGGCAACTTTGACTCAGACCGAGTAGGTGATGATAGAAGAATTGGTGGAATGAAGAAATGGGAAAATCCCGAGAAAACCCAGGCACACTTTTGTTCACCACAAAGCCCACGCACGAGCCAGGATCGGACCCTGGACCACTAACACCAGAGGTTAGCGCTCTACCACCGAGGCCACTGTGGGCCCAAGTCTTGTGGGTGAGGGATGGGGAATCTTTTTAATGCAATGGTTCAAAGCCAAGCTTATCGAAAATTGCAGGTTTCAAATCTACTAATGCCATCAATCACCTTCAACTTTTGACGTTTTCTATCAGTACACGTGAGAATAACAGTGATTGTTGCACATGGTATGTGTGACACGCACACAAATGGATATGTAACAGTTTACATTGAAAACACTGAAGAGAAAAAATATTGTTGACAGGAAATGGTTGACGTCAATTGAGCTTCAAAACAACATTTTCTTTCTTTTTTTCTGATAACGGAAACAACGTTTACGTTCCCATTTTCTATTTGTTTATAAAGGAGATAAACAACAGTTTTGTTTACGGTACAATGTCAATAATAACGTTTTGGCTGAATACACAAATGATCTAATTGCTTTTGAAAAGTTTGCTCTTTGGAGTAATTGGGAAGCCAATGACCATGACCAAGTTGTAAAATTACAGTTGAGGAGGACAATCGCTTTGCACAGCACAAAAATAATTGTGTCACTCAAGTTTAATTGTTTATGCTTGTCTGTTACTGCAGATGTATGATATTTGCTCAATTCAATAGCCGTTTGCTCAACTGGAAAGCAAGAAGTTGTATAGCTGTTTCCCGTTTTGAGCAGAATAAGAGATAAAGAGCCATGTATATAAAATACCTTGCCTTCTTCTTTAGTTATCAAAAAGGAAAATAAAGAAAATTTTCGTTCACTCGAATCTGTGAAGCATTGTTCTTGAGCATATAAACAACACATAGTATGGCAGTAAGTGTATGTGTAGAACGAAATGAAACTGCACAGACATCGACGATCGAAGTAGAAAAGTATTCATGGAATTAAAAGCACAGCAAGCTACTAAAGAGAGGGGAACATTTTTTTTGTTAAACGTAATGTATGGCAAAGATTATATACCCTTTACAGATGTATGGTGTTTTCATTGCATAGAATGGAAGATCTAACCTGACTTTACCTAACATGTTTCCATGAATTGCGTGAAGTCTTAAAAAATTCGTATAACGAAAAAAGTAATCTGCTTTTACCTAACTTATCGATAGGTCATATGGGTATCAAATGAAATTATTTCCCGGCTGAATATAAAAATTATTTTCTTCCGAAACGGATTTTAGGAATTCCAAATTTATAGCAATGCATACACAAAAATGCAAAACCATTCGAACAGGTTCTGGAGACAAAAAAGACTACGGAACATTAGAAAATTGACAGATCTGCATGGACTCTACTCCTAAGAAATGTCTGCTACGCAACTTGGAACATCTTGGACTGTGAATACAACACTTTAAGGTGAAGTCCTACAGCTGAATGCCTTGCCATTTCTCCTATCCTTTAACATGCGTTTCTTTTCTTAAAAATATCTCAATAACAATTAAACGAAAAATTATAGAATTTGGCTGGAGGGCAATTAGCATGTTTTCACAGCGATCAGTGATCTCACTTCATTGATAATTAATTGTACTTACAATTACTGAAAATAAAACTTTTTTTTATTAAACTTCAAGATAAAAGAAAAAGAAAACAAACTAACGTAGCTGCTGACCCCGAGGTCAGCTTTACTTGTTTGTGATCCAGCCAAGATTCAATGTTGCCAGAGGTAGAGGCTTAAGAAATGCCAACCAAGCACAGACCAGCAGCGGAGACAGGTTAGACGTTGTGACTAACAAAAGAAAAAGAGTATCAAAGGAATTAAATCAATCCGACTGCGAGAATGGATAAAGCCAGCGAAGAAGAGGGAGTGGGGAAAGCTGAGCTATGACTTGTATGTTGTTACCGGACTATAGTCCACAGTAAACGCCCACAAAAACAATTCTGTATGCATGGATACAATAACAATATCTACTGAAAATATCAACGTCTGATGAAAAAGCGGACAACTTAGGGGATTTTTTTATCTCAGCAAATAGTTTCCATCCACAGTACAAGGCAATAGAAAGAATGGCAGTAGTTGTTATTTAGTACTACTCGTGTATAAATGTATCATAAATCAGAGCTAAGTCTGTGTGAAACAACATGAATATTCCAGAAGGAAATGAAAAAGAAAACAGCAAAGTTTATCCTTCGCAGTTTCCGAAGAAAAGATCTCGTTCTGCTTATAAACTTAGGAAATATTGGGAGAAACGAAGAAGAAAGCAAAAGGTATGTATCTTCTAAAGTTATGATACCTTATAGATCCAGTTTGGAATGCAGGGCAGCAACACCGAATTCCGCACGGCCCCGATAGTATTTGGCACCGTAGCCCAGTTGGTAGAGCGTTGGAGTCACATAAGGAAGTTTGTGAGTTCGAAATCAGCAACCGCCCATCCTTTCTGAGATTTTTTTGTAGTTTTCCTTGGTCAGGCCAGGTCAGTGCTGGAATAATTTCTTGAATAAGGCCAGGGCCGATTATTCCTTGCCGAATCCTTTCCTTCGCGTCGGTTGTGTGTGCTATATCTGGAGTTCGTTAAATACATAAATAAATACACAATAAGTATGTGAATATAAGACTATTTACGATATCTGTCCTCAATCAGACCAGAACCGCTAGTAGGAGAAGCAAAGGAGGTACGTAGAGTCGTAACCTGAACGTCGGGCCGAGGTGCGCCAAATCAAGATGAGGAGGGGACGTTGTAAACTTTTTTCTCTTTTGAAGGAGCACCAAAATCGGAGTTTGATCCCCCCTACAAAAATACATGTTGCGGCTCTGCATCAGACTCCCCCGCAGTAAATTCTCTAGATTCAATATTGAATCGAAGCATGCGTAAATTTTGATAATTGCAAAGACGGGCGGGGGAAATTTTGTAACCGTTATTGTTGTCACAAAAATAAAGGGAAGTAGGTAATTTTGTCACAAAGTGCAAGAATTAGAAAACTGGTGATTTTGTGCTCTAACATAGAACATAGACTGGAATTTAACAACTGTAAAACACTTCATAAAAAAGTAATTGTTATGAAAAAAAGAAGTAACATATTATCAGCGATATATGATATTGCAATGGTTGGTGTATCTACTCACACGCGCACATTATGCGCATTTCGGCCATATTAACTGGCCCCATATTTAGAGACCCTCTTATTCGAGTATTGCCTCTCTCAGGTGCACTCATCCTCCTATCGAAAAATGCAATCCTCACAGTACTTTTCTGAAATTTGATATAGGAAAGTAAAACTATGTATTAAGTGCTGATTTTTCGATTCATAAGAGATACATTCGATTCGAAAATAATAGAATACGATATATTGTATAAAAGGACACATTTGTACCAATAATATGCATTTAATGTAAGAGCATCTATAGAAAATTATTAAAATTTTACCAAGTGTATATTTGACCTATGATTTTCATACATATATGCAAAGGGGCAGGAAAATTTAGGGAGTCTAGAAAAAATTTAGGGGGCTAAGACCTCTATCACCCACGTTTCCCCTTGGTTATGGGCTTGGTTGGACTGAAAATGGAGATCTAATTTGGTGTGACCCCAACAAAATCCTCCCAGCAGTTTTGACATATGTACTTGAAGTTGTTCCAGACATGCAAGTATTAGATGAAGACAAAGAAAGAAAAAGAAATGAAAGCTTCCAATTGTTGGCAGGTGATGTAATGGAAGAACTTTTTATCGATTTTGAATTTTATTTATGGCCTTTAGGCATCTAAGACTCAGGCCAAACTATTTATCGATGAGAGCGATAGTGATTCTGACAGTCTTGATGTGGATGAATAACTTTCTGAGTACTATGCAAGTAAGCTGTTATATATACTTCTAAAGAGTAAAACGTATGAAGATCTTTAAAAAAATAACCTTACTTAAAATTTCAAAACCAATATTCTTTTTTAAAAATGGCTAATTTACCACCAAAAAATTACCGTCATTTTTGGTTTTAAGTGTGTTTGTGTATATGTTACTATAAATTTGGAATTCCTAAAATCATTTTCTGAAGAAAATAATTAATTTTTATATTCAGTCGGGAAATAATTTCATTGATACCCCATATGACCTACTTTATGAGCCTTTATTTTTCAGTAAACCCCTTTTGTCCTTAATTTTGGTAGCGGTAACTGTGTAATTACGATTTCTTTGGGCCAACACAAGTAATATAGTGCCGATATTGAAGTTTTGAGTGAGTTTTAAAGTATTTATCTCAAGCTTTGTTAAAAAAAATAGTTAAGAAAGGCATTTGACCAGTTTTCGACCAGAAATGGTCACCATTTTCATTTCTAAGCAGTTTTATTTCTACTATAAATTTGGAATCTCTAAAATCATTTCCAAAGAAGTAATTCATATTCAGTGGGGAAAATCCTTTCGTTTGATACCCCACATGACATACTTTATAAACCTTCATTTTCCAGTGTCCCCTATTTGCCTCCAGGCCCCGAATTTTGGGGGCAGCAATAGTATACACAAAAGTGTTACCTTTACTGTTCACCAAAACAAATAACACAGTGCCGATTTTGATGTTTGAGCGAGTTTTAATAATTTTTCCTTCAACTCAAGTGTCTTTTTAAAACAATCAGCAAAAATTAAAACATTTAGTATTTTTTTAATATAATTTAGGTGTAAGGCCATTTTTGTTGGGGAGGAATATCGCTATAAATTTTATTTTGATTATAAGGAATAAAACAAATTATCCCGAAGGATGAGGGGGTTCACGTGGGGGAGGAGGCATAAAAATAATTGTAAAACATACGCCTTTGATCACTTTTCGACCAAAAATGGTCGTTATTGTGGTCTAAGGCCAGTTCTATTTTTTTTTAGAACGTTGCTATAAATTTTATTTAGACCATAAGGAATGAAAGAAATAGTGCCGAAGAATAAGGGGTGCCTATGGGGTCCCTTTTTCTCCCCGACTAAAAGTGTTTGGCAAGGGACTAAATCCCTTAAAGCGGTGTTTCTGAAGTCCCGGACTTTGGCGATCCTCCTACCGGGTCGCTAGAATCCTCATGTTTTAAACAAATATGATTTTAACGTACGATTTGTCTTATCCCATACTATACAGAATGTGACAGATATGAACAAATTTCGTGAGTTTGACTTTCTGCATATTGTTTACCTTTACAAAATCGACGGACTTTTAGAGGAGCTGTAACAATCGGTGGATTTCGAAGGAAAATTTAAGACTTATTTTAATCGGTTCTTGCACACGTATAGCCGCTAATTATCGTTTCGAAACTTTGTCGTTCGTTTGAAAACTTATAGATCACAGAGTGAGAAGTATATAAAGCAGATTTATTCGCGCTATATGAAGAAGAAGAAATTGGAAAGAACTAAACAAATTATTTCCCATAATTTTGTGTCGTTCTATCAACACTGCTTATTGATAGGAACAACATGATTGCAAGCTATGCCCTAAATTTTAGCCTGTAAAATATTATTCCATCAAGCAGGTTCCGAAAATAATTGCTCAACAAAATTTTGTCGGGTCGTTGACCTCAAATATGTTCAGAAACAGGGTGCGAATTACGACCGGGGATGGGGGAATAATCCCCCCTGGAATGTATTTATCCCTGGCTGTTAATTAGAATGCTCTATCCTAGGGGGAATGATATTTTCCCCTCTAACAAGTTATAGCTTTCTTCTCACGTTTGATTCAGATAACACATTATTGTTTTGTTAAATGTATACACTTAAGTCGATATAATATTTACAGTTTGACCTATTATATAGCCTACCTTATCTAAGAGTTGTACAGCAGAGTTCTATTAGTGTATTTTCGGACTGATATAATCTCGCAAGATTATTATTCACTCACAGTGAGTGCCCTGCACGGACTTTATCTGTCTAGAGCAGCGTTTCTCAACCTTTTTCATTCCGCAAACCCCTTTCACACTGTTTATTAATTCTTGTCACTGAGAAACAGACCTGTAAAAACGAAAAATTTCAAGATAATTTCATCAAATTTTCTACAGTAGCTTACAAGACCCTGAAGTTTTGACATTGTGAAAATAATTTTCCTAAACTAAATTTTTTTCAACTCAAAAGTGAACCTCGCTTATGGGAAGATCAGGGGACCATTTTTCCATTTCTAATTTTATTAATAAATACCAAGTAATTAAGTCAGACGCTGATTTCTGTTTATACAATATTGTAGCATCTCTCGATCTATTTCACTTTTTAGTTTGAACCCCCAGGAAGAAAGAGGGTTTAATTTTGTTTTGGAAAATTATTTTCAGAGTGTTAAAAGTAATTATCAATTTTAGAAAGGCAATTTTAGAAAATGTCATGCAAATATCTTGAGAACTTTCACTTTTAGTGGTCTGTTTTTCAGTTGCACGAACTAATAAAGAGTCTGTATATTAGAAACGTGGTATTTAGGACAAAGATGGTTACCTTTTGACTGAAAATTACTAGGTAAAGTGTATCACAAAAATCGAACCGGGCATTTTGGTACTGGGTAAATCAGAATAGGTTCACGTCAGATTTCGCGCTAACTTAGTAAACTTGTGCAATCATTCGTAACGTCTTAAATGTTTTTGTCTTTTTTTATTTTGTGTAATATTTACTTTTCATTTGAAAACATGATAGTTGATTTGCTATATTTAGTAATAAATATCCTAATTATATTATAGAAATACTATTAAAAATTACATTAGTAATTATAAAAAAAATACTTTCTTTGAAATTTGTTGGTTTTAGCTTACAAAACCCTAGTGAAATATATTTTTTCAAATCCTCTTTCGACCCCCTTTCACAAGGGGATCGCGACTCCTATTGAGAAACCCTGGTCTAGAGTTATCGTAGGACTACTATACATAGTCTTGGAGTGATCCTGGTGAGTGTTAGTGGAAACATCTTGCCGTTATTTTCAGACATTGTTAAATAGTTAAGTGAAGTTAACCGTAGAGGCAGAGAAAAATGTTGTTTCATAGAGTTTCATAAGTTAACAAACAAACATATCTACATTATGTAAATATTATTTAATTTAGATTGTGTTTGTGTACACTCCAGTACTATGAAACTAACAGCGTAAGACAATATCGCAGGTTATATAACTTCTCATTCAAAGAAAGATCGAAGTGAATCTGGAGGTAGTGTACTTATAGTGTTATGAACTTTTCATTTTTTTTCGTTTTGGGACCCACCTTCCATCCCTGTCTCTATACATTCTTTGCACAAAATGGGTTGTGCACTTCCAAGGGCGTGCAGCACGAGCAGTTGTTCGCTCTTCCCATTTTGGGACAGGCAGTCCCTAGAGATTCTCAAATTGCCGGTGTTCCGACAGTCCGAGAAGCTCCTTTGTTTCCTCAGTTTTGACTTCGGGTGGTGCGGGACGGACTTTGGACCAGGCGTCCAGAATGTTCTCCTGATCTTTGTTCCTAATTTTGGAACTTTTCTTGGGGGGGATGCCCTACCATTATGTTTTATTTGCAATTTTATACAAAAAACATTTAACATATAGAACAACACACATACACACAAGGACAGCACAACATAGACGTCGACTCAAGATGGCTTCTTCTTCTCTTTCTGAAACGATAAGAAAAAAGGGTGAGGGTAATGAAGCTGGACTGCAACGTAAGTATTACTCGTATTTTCTCACAAAGTTTTTGCTGGTCCGTTCTGTTTTTCCATTCCTGGTTCCCTTCCTCCTTTACTCACGCAGTTAGTCTTGTTCCTCAAGTCACAATCACATCACACACACAACACTTAAAAGTTAATATATTTAAAAATGCTTGAATGTTTGTGTTCCGGATTCCAGGTCACTCACATTTAGTTTCTGTTTTAATTTATTTTTTCGGTTTCTTGTTTAAATCTTCTAATATATTTGGCATCCCGTCACCACTCACACATACGCACACTAGTACTTGAGCGTCTCTTGCTGCCGGGTTCCTGCAGCAAGGCACCCACCAGGACACCGCTGGTTTCCAGCTGTCACACACTCGTTCACTATTACGCATTTTCACTGATCTTGATTTTATTTAGCTTGATTTTGTGCACTTTTGTTGGTTTAGTTATTATTTTAATTTTTCGTTTTTTTAATGAAGTTTTGTTATTGATTTATTTTTAGTTTGCTTAGGTTATGTATTTCAATTTCGGATTGTTCTAGTTCCCGGATTGTTCCATCCCGCCTGCTGATAGCGAAGTTCACGCTCGTTGAACCGGCCGCGCAATCGCGCCTTGCCCGTGACGTCCGCGTCACGTTTCCCTCCATGAGGTATCAGCTCAATAACCTGTTTTCTATTGGTCAGCCTCTGTTCTTCTCCGCGCCCGGCCTCGGTCGCCTCCGGATATAAATTTCCTTCTGTGATATTCTGTTACTTTTTGGGTTATCTCCTGGAGAACAATCGCCAGTTCTGGTGTTCTCAGAACTTCTGCGATTTCCATATCCTCCAGGAGAGTTCTTTATTGGCCAACCAGGTTTTTCTGTTTCTTCGCATTTTAGCATTACGTGTTCCGGGGTAGCGACCGACCCACAGGCGCGACACAGGTTATCCTCCACTATATTCATATCTTTTAGTTTCTGCCTGAATGGGCCATGTCCCGTGAGAAAGTATAGCAGACCTCCCATAATCTCCACGTCGAGCTCCATTCTGCCAGCCACGTCCGATATTATACTATATAATCTTCTAGCTTTCGGGCATTCTTGCCATAGATCCTGCCATGCATTGGTTAGTATTTCCTGCACATCTTGTTTGTTGTTCACAGGAGCATGTAGTATCCTAGTGACTTTTTCGTTATTATTCTTTTTGATCCAATACATAGCACCTAGCTTTTTGACTTGTAGGTGCAATGGCAGGGTTGCTGCAGTCACCTGGAGTGCCTCCACCGGTGTTGTTCTGTATGCTCCTGTGAGTCTTATCAGAAGTTGCCTTTGAGCACGGTTTATTGTTTGACTTTGTCTAACATCGTCCATCCGGTGGCTCCAGACACTAAAGATATTATGATGACGTCATGGTACAGCTTAACAATTTTGATCGGTATTCTTAGTTCTTTTGTCGCAATGTTTACTAGTTTATGTGCTATTTTGATTGCTTTGCTTGATATCAGTTCGGTGTGTTTTCTGAAGTTTAACTTTTCGTCAAGTGTTATTCCTAAATATTTAAAAGTTTGTACTCTCTTAATTGTTTTATTATTGATTTTGATTATAGGTCCTATGTTAAGATTAAGTTTTCCTTTAAATAGTACAAATTTTGTTTTCTCTGCTGAGACTGTTAATTTATTATTACTGCACCATGACGCCATTTCTCTTGTGACTGCGTTAGATTTCCTTTCTATCTTCAATCTGCTGTTTCCTTTTATTACCATCGCCAGGTCGTCCGCAAACCCTACCACCCGTTCCACCTCTTGCAGTTCATTAAGCATCTCTAGACATGGCTGGAAGGTTAGGTCCCAGAAGATCTGCCCCAGAACCGGCCCTGAGGGTTATTAATATTTGTCCTTTTATTATTTATCGTCCCTGCGATTACCTTTTCGAATATTTTGCTTACGACGTTTAACAGGCAGATAGGTCTATATGACTTAGGGTTTGTTCTATCCTTATCCTCGCCTTTCAGGAGTATAACAAACTTTGCCTTCTTCCACGAGTTGGGGAAGATACCTTGTTCCAAGCATTCACGAAAAAGTCTTACGACGTATGGAGTCCAGATATCTTTGTTTTCTTTATATATTTCGCTCTTTATATAATCTGGGCCTGGAGCCTTTCCATTTTAAAGACTTTTAATAGCTTGTTCAACGTCCTAGTTTGTAACATTGAGCTCTTCATTATTTTCTTTCTCTTGCTCGGGGTTATAGGTCATGGATGCTTCCCTCGTGAGTGTATTCTGCTCATTATCCTCATTTTCTAAATCATCGGGGAACAATTTTGCGAAGAGTAACTCTGTGGTATCCTTCCAGCTGGTGGTAAACTGCCCATTATCGTTTTTCAAGGTGTTTAGGATGCCCTTCGTCTTTATTTTACTAATCACAATCTTGTATGGTGTTCCCCATGGGTCTTGACTAAGATTATCCTCTACGAATTTGTTCCAGGTTCTTTTTTTGTGTTCGTCTAGCTCTTTCTCGAATTGTTGTTTGATTTCCCTATACTTGTTTAGCCTGATTTGCCTCAACTCGTGGTCTCCAGCCGCTCTGTAACTTCTTCTAGCTGCTTTTGTTTTTCTTTTTAGCTTATCTAATGCCGCTGTCCAATACGTTTTCTTCTTTTGAGTTCAACCTTTTTTATTTGGGATGGCTTTCTTTGTGACCAGCTGTAGTTTCTCCGTCAAGTTATCAATATTACAGTTTCTGTCAATCTGTGGTAAGTTTAGTTTGTTATTAATTTTTTTCAGTTTATTTTGTTTACATTATATTTAAATGCTGTTTTGTCTTCTTCATCCTCTTCATGATCTTGTTTTAGATGTATGTTAAATCCGATGGCGTTATGGGCACTCGTTGTTGCATCT
This sequence comes from Lepisma saccharinum, assembly GCA_022664845.1. Lineage (NCBI taxonomy): Eukaryota > Metazoa > Arthropoda > Insecta > Zygentoma > Lepismatidae > Lepisma > Lepisma saccharinum. The sequence goes on from JAGDQP010011795.1 coordinate 34,417, forward strand.
TCCACGACTCTCCAATCCGTTAAGTTTATACACGTTTCCCCTGGACAAGGTTACATCGATATTTGACTCCGCCCCAGCCCTGCCCCTAAATGTCGGCGGTTGTCCTTCTCTATTGTGGATGTTTAAGTTAAATTGTTGAATCAGCTCTTCGAACATTTCCCCATTACCGTCAGATCCGGGGCAGTGCCACAGCGGGGACTTTAAATTCAGATCCCCCAAAATCAGTATATCCCTATTATTAAAAGCATTCAGAATATTCTCCAATCTCATTACAAACATCTCGGTCGGAAAAAAGAGAGAACTGACAGTAAATATTGACCACAAACAGCTTTCTCTTTTTAGTAGTTATCTCAAGACATTGGACCCAACTGTCCGAGTATTGGGCATGCTCTAGGGTTTCTATATTCTTATTGAATATCAGCGTTGCAACCATAGGATTCTCCTCCCTCGGCAGCACCGCCACGACATCGACCCTGCAGTCTTCCCTTTCTGGTGTATGGTTCCTGTAGGGATGCTACGTCCACGTTCTCCTCTTCACATAGGTGTCTCAGCTCAGCGCATGCTAGTTTAGATCTATCCGCGTTAAGCTGGATGATATTAATCATGGTTTATGGTTGTCTAGTGTAGACGTAACATGCAGGAAAATTTTCTGCTGGATTGAAGGCTATCCGCCCATATGCCATGACAAACTGCCGATAGACGCTGTTCAGTCGGAAAGTCTCGTTTCTTCTTTCAAAAACCTTGTCTACCAGCTTGAGCAGGTCGCCTGGGTCCGAAGTAATTCTAACTATTGTACAGCGCCAAGTCTTAATAGTAACAGTGAATGTTGCAAAAATAGCAGGTAATACAGTAATAAAATTGAAGAGGGAGGTGCGCAGGTAGTTGTGTTTAAAAGGAAAGATGTATTCAATGGCAAAATTCGAGGTTGTGGGTAACTTGCAATGAGACTGGTAAGGATGTGTATTCTATTTATCAAAACAATCAAAATATTGTCACAATGTTACAATCGAGATTTGGCCAACAAACAAAAAGAAACATAAACCATAAATGCCCGAGCGCCACCCTTGATAACAAAGGAATTAATTCTATATAAAAAAAACAAAAGTAAAAATTTACCTAACTGCCAGATAAGAAATGCCAAATACTTTATCGCGACATAAATTAGAGATTTCTCTCTTGGAACCTTCGTGGAACAGATATGTAGACAAGAAAACAAGTTTGATTCGTTTAATCAGAGTTTACTTTTTATTTTCTTTAATATACGAAATTTCTCTATCGCTGCAGTACTTTTCAGACATAAATTCTCCCACCCAAAAATATATATATAACAATGCATTAGATAAGACTTTTCTAATTGATTTGGTGGAGAAACTCTAATAAGCAGCACCACACTCCACAGCTCAGTATAATTAAGAACGGATTTAAAGTTTATTATTTATCGTTTCAGTATACAAAGATTGGCCAATAACTGTCTTCGCCAGTTACCAATCTTTTACTCAGCCGTAAAGGTCTGATTCGTATTTGTAGGACTAAATCAAAACAGATCACTCCAAGCCGATTCACAGGCTTGTGACCTGGCCTATCATAATATAACGAGTGCACTCAAAAAGTTGCAAGTTAATGCGTAAAGCATAGCCGTAAAGGCTTTCCGAAAAAACTTAATAAATAACCTTGGCTCTACTGAACACCGTCTTCTCAAAATTAATGATTCAGGGGAAAACAAGAGACTAAAAACAAATCGCTACTTCCTTATCTAGTATACTAATGTTAGGAAGCAACGGGACAATAAATTATAAGGGGAGAAATACTCGCTGAGTGACGTCTCCTCTTCAATCATGCTCTTGTTCAGAGATCGGCCACTAAAATCTGAGCTGCGTTTCCTTAAATTGAGTTCATGTACACATTCAATCACACTTTCCAATCGCTCTCTCTCTCACATTCGTCATAATTATAGACTTCTCTAATTAAAAATAAAACGAAGAGTTGTGCTCGAATTAATGAGGGAAATTAAATTACCACCGGTAGATCGATTACTCTTATACCAACGAACTTTATCCGTCATATATATCGATCAAAGCTAATATCATCGCTGGGCAGCTTCGAAACTGCGCTGATAAAAGCTATTTATTTATATAGTTGCCAGATACGGAGCCAATCCGTTTAACTCGCAAAGAGCCTGGACTTGTCGGATTCCCTTACAAACGAAATTGTTACCAGAAGTGGTTCTGCACTTATCTCTTCAAGGAGTCTGGATTTTCGGAAACGTAATTGCAATGCATTACTTCAGAACTGCTTCAAGCTTAGTTCCGAAGTCAGTGAAGCTGTTAAATTTACAAACAGAGAACTAACATTATTAATTTAAGGAAAACTAAAAAAATTGAAATTGTGTAGCCACTCTCTTACTTATAAAAGTATTAAGCTTGCCCCCGTAGAGGTCTTTTCTCACCCCTTCCTCTCTGCATCGCGGAGCCGCTGCTAAGCTGTGTGTCAGATACTGGAGAGCGCAAGCCAGTACATCTCTGGTTATATAGGACCAACTCCCCCCACCAGACAAAGACCGACGCTGTCGCGAAAAGAAAAGAGAGTTTGAAACCCAACGATTCCATTGGCCGACAGCTACTTGTAGACTAGTTTCATATAGAAAGAGAACAGGAGCACACTCTGAAGAAACGAAATTATATCCCCGCTAAAATCTAAGGAATGAAAAGATAACTAAATGGATTATACATAGAAATTGCATACAAATACATATTACAATAACATAAAACAACATAATTATATACAAAATATTAAATTTCGAACTGGCCAGTTCTTACCCCTAACTTACTCTAAACAATATACATTACAATTATTTATATTTAAAAATAAAATCACAATTTTTTTTTTAACAGGAGCACCTCAGTACGACTGAGTGTGACAATATGCATGTGTAAAGAAAAAAAAAATGTGTGTAGACAAACTTTTCTGAAAGGTTACATGACAAAATACAATAAAAGTAGATCACACAATAGAGGAAAGTAATCCAATTTCGCCTACTGGCCTGTTTTCGCCCAAACAAGTTTCTCAGTATGTGCTTGAAATTATTGCAGTCGATCGTCACGTCCGAAGTAACGCGCGAACGGTAATCTCTGAAGTTTCGAAAGGTGTTGTTGTATATTACGTGTGTCTCGTTGTTGTAGTTTTTCTCCTTGTGGGAGTTTTCCAGTGGCTTTTACGTTGCATAGAAGCTTAAACAAACTGTATGCTTTGTTAGTGATAATTGAGCTATAATATACACTGATACTTTCGCATGGAAAAACTTTACCCTGGTGTGGGGAGAATCACATTTTACAGTACCAAGGGAGCACTAATTTCTCCCACCTGATGGGGCCAAATTTTCAATTCCTAAATTGAACACTATGCATTGTAGAATATGAAGAACGTGAATCAGTTTAGAGGAGCAGGAAACAAACTTTAATTCAGTGAAAACCGCATAATATATTTGCTATTTGATAATTATATTATCAGTGCGAGAGAAATTTTTAGACAAATAATCAAATTCGTAGAAGTAAAGCTAGAATACTTTATTTATCAAGCAGAGACGACAAAGGAGATGACCACTGTAATTACACATCAAAAGCACAGAATCTATCACTTATTGCGATACAGAGTGTCCCATTAGGCCATTAATGAAATACTGTACTTCCAAGGAAACAAGGATGAAAGATGGGTTGCATGCAGAAAATGTCGCATTTGGTTCCATGAAAACTGTGTCGGTAAAGAAACAAAGGATCACTTTTCACCTTGATATTTGGTTGCAATAACTAGAAAGCTGTTTAAAGATAAAATCTATATCTTCTCCAGATTTCATGTTTTGAACTTAGAATGAATTCGAAGTTTTCTATTCACAGCTGTTTCTTTAGAAAAGTGACACTCATTTTTATTACAGCTATAATTGTTTATAGTATCACACTTTAGGCTGTAAACAGATTTTTTTTTTCTTAATGTTTCTCTCACTGTAGCTTTTTATGTGACCGCAGACAGCAGGCGAAATTTGGGCCCATTTTTTCAACTAGCAATTTTTTGTCTTAAAAACTACATTAATGCTCGTGTTGTATTGACGAAATTATTGTCGTATTACAACATATTTATACTTCAATGTTTTAAAAGTTGATGCAATACTCACATTAATGTTATGAGCATTACAATATATTTTATGAGCATCCAAAAGAAATTTGGGTACTTCCCTCTAAATGTTTGGAAATTCTAGATAAATTAAAAAGAAAATGTTATATTAAAAAGAGCTGTATTAAAAAGAGCACTCAGCTGTTAAAGTATTGTCTGGAAAATTGTTAGAACAGCGCTCGGCAAACTTCCTGACCAAAGAGCCACTCTCCAAATATGGAAGTATGTGTTGAACCACCACAGACAGGATGAAATTTGTCTATAGCTCTCTTGTTGAAAATTGTCCTGTATTTCATGCGTGGCATATATTGGACAGAAGGAAGAGCTCTTACTAACTTTGTTTAAGGTTGTTTATTACGTACAAATTCCTAACTTCACATTTCAAAATTCATATCCCGAGCACATTGAAAGTGTTGTCAGTCTTTTAGTAAATGCACCATTATGTCTAAACAATTATTTATTACAGAGCGAACGGAAACAGTTCGCAATCTCTAGTGCCGAATCATGGAAGAAGCGCAATTTTTCCATCCGCATGAGATATTGTGAATTTGAACACGGAAATTTCGCAATTTTTCCATCCGCATGAGATATTGTGAATTTGAACACGGAAATTTGTACTATCATATTCTGGTACCGAGGACAAGTCGAATCTTAGAGGTTCCCTCCGTTCAAATGAACCTATTCTCCCCTATCATATATAAGTATATTGTTATACTTATACTGTCTGTGTAAATAGCAGCAATACAACATATCACATACCGTCAATACAAAATATCACATATCGAAATGCTTATGTTTTTGTAGAGCTTCAATCAAATCAAAATGATATTCATCAAAAGTTCAGATCGGGGAGGGAAAGGGATTTATAGGATTTTTTCAGCATTGTTTGTTTAATATATGACCAAATATATGAGGATAAAAACTGTGCCACATTTTAACTACTGCGAGCCTTAGTATGATGGAAATAAACTACTGGAAAACCGAATGAAATTTTGTTGTGAAGTGACTTGATATTAGACCTAAGTACATTTGTTTTGTGTTTGTTTCAGTTCTAATGTATAACGGCTTGTGAGTCAATCCAATTTTCCTTTTCCCTGCAGGTATTTAAAAAATCACATTAATTTTTACAAAAGTACATGTAAATAATACTGCTAATAACAGAACTGTATCCTAGTCATTTTTCCGGGATGAACAAGTAGAATAAAATTCGAAAGTTATTTCGAAACTTGAAGAAATAGTTATTCTTCTTACAGAATCTGATTGAATTACTAAGCATCTTAATACAGCCATTAAAAAAATATGGGCTCCGATCTGCATGAAAACATGCTAGGAGGTGTGCAGTTCGGAGCTGCATTTTCGTAAAAAAATCCCTTCCTACATAAAATTCCCAGTCTCGAAAGATTAGACAGAACGGGAATTCCAGTTCTGCCTAAAGATACGATAATTGAAAATATTTTCTACAAAGTGCTGGACGGCCTTTAGGCAGAACGGAAAGACACCACCTCAAATAATCATAATACAAAATTTGTTTGTGAATGATGTTCCAGTAAGTTAAGTTTCAAATAAACTATACTAAATACTTTATCCCCCTTGAAAAAATAACATCATTCGCACACTGTTCGGTAATACTGTACACAGTACCAGGGATTAGCTTTGTAGTGTCATTATAATAATTTGTGCTCAAAAGGTAACGTTGATAAGACAATAAACTTATTTTGTAATGCTAAACTCGTTTCGTTTCATTTCGTTTCTCTTAATGGTATCTACTCAACAATGGAAGGAAGAAGAAATGTTAAAGTCAAAAAATAAAACTGGCCATTGAAATTCTTAATGTTAATTTTGCTCTGTAGTAAGACTTGGTCTGTCACGGTTATAAATTATAATTTAACAATCAATAGTTTTACTCACATTATTTGGTATTACTCAAAAGCCGTTAGAAGAAATATTTTAATGCTCGGAACTCCTCCGTTCCAAACGGATTGCATGAGTTGTCAATGAGAGTACTTTCTGTCTTCCTTGATGGCCTTTCAGTAGTAAACATGTAGTAATTAATTGATGGATTGGGGGAACAGACTCATGATTAATTGTTTAAACTTTTGTTACCTTTAATAAAATTATTATTAAAAACAGGCTAAAATGTGTTAGCAACACTGTATTTTGAGAGAGATGAAGGCTGGTTGTTACGTATTATTTCCAAAAACTTTATACTAAGGTAGACCTATCAACGAAATGTGTAACACACTCAAAACATGACTACACGACGGAAGCCGGCAAGACGCCATTATAAGGGTAAGATCAGTGCGTAATTAACTACCTCTTCGCTCCCCGCAACTGTCAATTATGATTGGACAATATTAAACGAGTTTCGAATAAGGAAATGGATCGTCATATCACGTCCAAATGCAAAATTATCTTTTTTCTTGTTAGTTAAAAAAGTAGTTTTAAATTCTAAATATTTAGTAATGACACATTAATGTTTTGTTAATCGCGACCTTTTCATAGGTTTTCGTGGAGATTTGTTTAAATTAATTGATCTTTTGATCCAATTACCAAAAAAGTAATGGCTCTGATGCTGGAATAGTAAAGAAATAGAGGTGTAGTGGAGCCAGGCACCGACCCGGTACTTTTGCTAGACGGCTCTTTGTATTACTTAACTTGTTTTGCTGACAAGTTAAGTATAGTTGTTTATTCTTGTAGTAGTACTTGCATTAATACTATCATTGCTATACTGCAAAAGCACATTCTGCATTATTGTATACGGTTCTTGCCATACTCAGACTTTAACACAATTCGTGAATGAAACGCCCTCTACTAGTGCTAATTTTTCCTCTACTACACCGCTATAAAGAACCACAAAATAAATTGATATAAATATGACGTAACCATTCAAATATAGGGGAATTGAAGAGGGAAGGTAATTTTGCTTGAATAAAGCAGACTGTGAGGAAATTCCTAATGCTGTATGTGGATCCCTACTGAGTGGCCATAGCCTAGTTGGTAGTATTTGCCTCGCGCTCGGGAGGTCCTGTGATAGATCCCAGTGATAGACCATCCTGACAGATTTTCCTTTCACACCACCAAATTACGAGCTGGTATTCTAGGCTCTTATCGACTCATTCGCTGATTCTTCACCCTACACCAAGCCAGCACGAGGCATAGATAGCTAGACCAGAAACAAATTCAATGCGTAGTTCTGGAAATATTCGTATTATGCTAGCGATAGGGTACAAAAATACAATTAGACTACAACACCCCTATCATGGTTTTCTGAAATTCACGTTCAGATTTAGATATTCCTTTTCTTAAAAGTAAGGATCAATTTCGACGAAATTTGGAGAATTAAGAGAAAGGTTATACTCCGGACGTTTACAAAAAGATTGGTTACTTTCATAAAATACCAGCAACTCATGCTCACCTTATAACAGGGAAATCACAGATTTGATTCCCGGTGCCGGCCATTATGACGGAAGTTTTACTTTCGGTCACACCAGGCAAATGTGGGATAGTACCTTCAATAAGGGCATGGCGTATTCCACCCTGTTGTCCTTATTAATATATCCAGTGTAAAATGGACGTAACTGGAGACTGTTAAATAAATAAACACAGTTGTAATTCATACTTAATTTCCTATGTAATAGAGGATGTACGAAGCAAGATGCTCCTTCTTGACTTACTCCACGAAATAAGGTGTGGTTGTCAGTCTTGTGCTGGACCGCCTTTACTTCCTAAATTGCCCAAGATACGAGACGAGACAGAGAAATGTCTATGGGAAACCAAACGAGGCCGAACGCTCGTAATATACATATTTTCGAGACATTTTCTGAATAAGACATTTTCAAGACGAGGCATCCTCAATCTCGTTCCGTGAGCAATACTACCCAGGAGTAAAAATAATATTCTCGTACTCAATTTAGTATCTGCATCTCAGAACACCAGGCATAGGTGCAGTGATGAAAAGTTTCCAGTACCCTGGCCGGGGTATAAACCCGTACCACCCGATGAGTTTTCAGCCAAAAGTAAAAACAGTAAAATTTCCTAAACGAAATACGTCCCAGTTTGGAACCCATATGCATTTATCGGTCAACAAGGATGTCTGAACCATGTTTGGTTACGGTATAGGCTATTATTCGGTTTAGTCGATACAACAGCGCCATTGCTAGGTCTATCTTAGTATAATGTTTCTGAGTATTTCAGATGTGGAACAGTATACTTATGCGGCCTCTGTATAGATAGAACACCACTAATTTTTAGCTGTACTAATTAATGAATTTCTGTATGACCTGTACTCATCACAGGAATCTGGAGAAAGAATATTACTACCTTCATGTTGTCGTATGTGTTTTACAGTACATATGATTAGTATTGAGAATTGTATGAAATATATTTCCTGTTAATGGCATACGGAATGTGTAAAATGCAGAAAGATATTCGATCTCCAGCTTGAACTGTTAAAATACTGTCAAAATGACGTACGTATCCTAATGTTGCTGCTCATTCGGTTTTCTAAACTCATAGAAAGTAAAACGGGTGAGCTTCAATGTTTTTGCATACTTCTACCATTGCTTCAGGTGCTATGCTTTGCTATCGTTCAAAGTACATCAAAGATCATACCATCCCGGTTATCCCACCATTTGGATTTCGTCATGATACGAATCAAAGCAAGCAAGCTAAACTATGGCTTCGGTATATGGAATATACACATAATGTTAAGTTACAAAGCTATGAAAGCGGCGGAGAAGCTCAGTTTAAACATTACAAATTAGATTGTTTCGATAAAAGACTCGTACAGCATATGAATATTATGGCTCTTACTATCAGGGACACCATTGTTTAACGGAACTCAGGGATCTGCCTATAGATAAACATGGTCGTAGTTTAAACAGTCGATATGCCGACACCATGGTAAGGAAGGAGTTTTTACGTAATACATGCAAGGCTAGTGTTGTATCCATATGGGAATATCAGTGAGATAAACAAGTGAAGACCTCACAGGATATTCAAACATTCCTTCGCGAACATTTGTTCTGATATTGAAGAACCATTACGTCCTAAAATGCCTTTAAAGGAGTTCGCCTTGAGTGCTTCCAAACAATTTACGAATGTGGTGAATCGGAAATAATTTTGTTGATTTTACCTCGATATAACCGTGGATAATGGCTACCCAACCACTTCCGGTTGGAGCCATAACCAATCATAAATGAATGGACATGCCTGATCCTGTCAGGTTCATGGTCTTGTGTATTGTAAAGCTTAACCTCCCTCCAATCTGGCCATTCCCATTTACCATATAACGCCCTTAAGAAACTAATGTTTGGTCTTTGTAGAACTTGTATGTACGATTTACATACCGGAGAATGTACACATACAGATTACCAGCGTGTCATCAATGTGTTTTCTGCACTCCAGACCTTCAAACTGCTTTAACACTATGTTATGTAATTCTTCAGACGTACGAAATTTCGGAGATGAACATGACAGTAGATTTATTTCGACCATACGTAGGTATGTATCTTAAATGAAACAGATAGCCTCAGGTTTGCCTGAGAACTGTCACAGTGAGAAGGATAGGCAATAGTATATTAGGGATTATTTCGATCACGAGGGAATTCTGTTGGAGTATAATAACATTAACAGGAATGAGGGACTCCGATTCATTTCAAAAATATGTTTTAACTCATTGTTCGAAAAGTGGGGTCAAAGGTGCGATCTGCCGAAGATAAAGGTTGTCACAACAGCGTAGGAATATAATGAGATTGCCTATTATCGCCACTGGAAATCCAACATGTTAATCTTATAGGGAGTAAACTTCTTGTTACATATCACGATATAGAAACCGAAAACACACCCCATGGATTCAGCAATGCCATCCTTGCAGCGTGTATTGCATCCTGGGCGTGACTAAGTCTGTATGAGGCTATGAGTACTGTCGGTTTAGCACGTCTCCTGTCCTGTGATTACGATAGCAGTATCTATGTTGGACGTTGGGACGAACCGCCCTTGCTACCTCTTGGTGATTACGTTGGTCAGTTGAAAAGTGAACTGCCCCCGAGCTGGGGAACACTACTAGTATGAGCTAAAGGAGATAGCTACGGGGAAACTTGACCATGTGATCAAAATTCGGGGTGTTACCTTAAATCATCAAATACGGAAGGAAATAGCGTTTAAGGATATGTATAAGGCGGCAAGAAGAAAGTATAAAAGTAAACAAAATATTTACACCTAATCATATCCTTCGCAAACCCGACTTTCGTGTCGTGTGTAAAGCTCCGACAAAACGACATGACGTTGTACAACAACACAAGCGCCAAAAAATAAATCCGACTGATACGGAACAATATTTGACTGTTCCATACGAATTTCGAGGTTAACCAAACAAAAGAAATAAAATACTTGAGTGTTTGTAGTATATATCTATTATATACGCATATCTAGGTACATGCATTTACTATCAGAGACAGACCTGATGGCTGTTCATTGTAATATCTGTACACATCATGGAAATGTATATCCATACAATCGAACTTGTATCGTTCTATTTGTTACCATTGCTTTACAAACTACTCCAACTACATTCTACAGGGTAGACAACTGTCTCTCACATCAATCTATGTATATTGTTCACAATAGTTTTGTATACACTGACACCAAAGTTATTTACTGAATGGACATCATTCATTTGTACCAACGTTTATATGCATCAACAAACATTGTATCCTATTGGCTGGACGGTCTTAATTAGTAATAATTCGGTTATATGATACAGCTCATTCTGTATCCTGCTGGGTAGACAACATGCCCTTGTGGTATGTAACGCCGAACATTGTATCACGGAAAGTACTACCAAATGCACTATTTAGTTTATATGAAATGTCAAACCTGGTCTCCTGGTGGTTACGCTCCATTAATTTTTTGTAGTTATGTAGTTTATCACTCGTATGTTTGGTTGTAACTGTGTTTATATCTTGTCCTGTAAATGCTTGTCACATTCTGTATACCTCCATGTACTATTTAACCCAAGCGCTGTATTTGTTAATTGCACAATAAAGAATATCTTTAATTCCACTCCTTGCTTTTTATTTGTAATACTGCTCCACGGCTACAAGTGTAGCTCCATGTAAAAAAAGCCCTTTGTCCATAGAACATCGTATATTGCTTGTAGATCGTCGTTATTGGCTATCATCTTTATATATGTGGTTATATAGCGTACTACTGGGATGTCTTGATTTGCATGCATTTCTACAATTATGTTGTACTGGGTATCATATGTATCGAAAAAAGCTAACGTCTCCAAAACTCCATCTCTCAAGGCTTCCATCGAAATGGTGCTACAATCATGACCTTCGGATTCTAGAGGGATGCCTGTGTAGCAGTAAATGCATGCTACAGAACATGTCGGTCTCCAGCGATCTATAGCATGCAAGATGCAATTCTCACTCAGGTCACCCTGAAAAGTCACAAACTGCAATCGTACTCGCTACTGGGTTCAATGCTTGTCGATGAACCTGCTTTATAGGAACTGTTTGCCTATCAGCGTTCTCTCTTTCAGTTTGAGTGTGGAATATAGCTATCCAGTAACATCCGAAATGACGATTGGTTGCATACTATTTGGACACATCGGCACGCAAAGAACATTCTTAATGCACGTATTTAGTTATGTTGTATATGCTCTATCTTTCTATCTGCATGGGTGGCTTGTTGGACTGGTGTTGGTGCTGTATAATGAGTCTACTACGTTGATACCCATCACCTGGATCGTAAATATTATCTGTATCCAGATTCACAACCATTATTCTAGTCTGTTGGCTATTTCGGCTGGCATTTGTATTGGTTTACTGACCATAGCAGTATATCGGGCCTGGGGTGGTTATTTTCACTGCCAGTGCTCTTTCTGTTACGAATCTATACTCTACCTATACGGTATTACATCTGCAAAGCTATTTGTGCATCTGAGCCTGTTTGCACCTGGTAATTGCACCTCAATGTCCTACCAATCGAATAACCTAAAGCTAGTAACATAGTACCACTCGATCCACCCTTTGACCGATATTATCCCTATTTATCATGGTACTGTGAGCCTTCTATACGCGTAGTGTTGTTCTAAACATCTCCTTCGCTCGGGGGTGCTATTCAATGTACTCTAACACCCACTCTGGAGTTTCCCCAATACATCCAGCGTACGTTTCTTGTATGCGACTAGCACATTCTTACTGCGAAGAATACGTTATTTCATTTCGAAAGTGTATCTTTGGTGTTTTCTTTCTTAAATCAAAAGTTCAATTATAGTTGCTCAAGTGAAAGGAAACCGCCCATTTATTCATTTATTATTCACTCTGCAAACTCCGATTGCGTGTTTATGCATCATGAATACTATTTGATATACACGAACACATGTCAAACAATAGCTTGCACTAACTCAACAACTCTTACCTAATATCTTGTGTGCTCATTGCTCCACTCCTTATAATATAGTATAGGACACCCCAAATCAAACGAAATAGCTTCTTTAACCGCTGGTTTAGGTAAACGTCATAGAGAAACGCTTCCTCTAAATATAGAGGTTATCCAGGTTACCTCAGATTGCCGAAACATGTCACACACGGAATCTGGAAAGAACATGTTTTTTTTCTTTCTCCAGGGCTGCTATTTTATGTCGGTAGTGACCTTTAGATTAAAATCATCGTTGACTAATGGAAGTGCTTCTTTTGTGGAAAATTAACCACATCGAGCGATTTCTGTGGTCGGTCACGCTCATACCAGGCTTAGCCCACTGTCAGGTTTATTCAGACTTTGCTTTCTATTTCTTTAACATTTCGAATGCAGTTAGTCCACAGAAGCAACTCGCATTATCGGCTGGAAACTATAATGGAATATTATTGATTTATATCTCAACAGGTTCATAAGCATTATCCAAATTTGTGCCTCTCTGTATGTTAAACATTCTTTAAGGTGTAGGGGTTTTAAATACTTTCGAATTCCCAATGAATTTAAAGGCGGAGGAATACCCATTATTACTGTTGCAGATATGGATACATTTAGCTATGACGACAGACAGAACATATCGGTATTGTACTCTCTCGATATTACCTATCTCCAGCAACACATGCGCATTTTGTGATTTTTATCCTACGACTTAGACGTCACGCCATACGTTATACAACCTTTATTTGTGATTCGCTAAGCATCTCGTTTGAAGCGTCGAAGTCGGTTCAGAAATACCGACGTTATAGCAAATTCAAATTTCGCGGGATTTTTCCAGGGTTTATTTGTGAGATTTATCGTTTTTACGTAGAGGGCTATGGTCTTACATCACCACATGATTTTACAGGCATTGGTGTAATTGCAGTGCTACCCTAGCGGTAGAAATCACAAGCTCACATACGATGCAAGGTTCAACGACCGATGGTGGCAACCGACAGACACGGAACTGGTCCCACGCAAAAATGATTTATTTCCATCACCCGTTTCATCTTTTCCCATTCTTTCTAATTTTTTTAAATATTAAAAAAATAATGTTTCGTTGCGAAGCGTTGTAGAATAAGATTTATATTTCACTCTTGTCATCGAAGTGAATGGTTACAAATTACATGTGACATATCGTTCGTGGATTTCCGTTTCGCTCAAGTGAACCTTTCATGGCGTTGTCCGCACGAACAACATAGTCTAAACCTACTCAGCATTTATATTTCTTCGTTCCTTGCAGTGAATGATTTCCAGGTAACCGGCACCCACCACCCTCATTATCGCTGCTTTAATTTTCACCGGCTACCCTACTTGAGACGGTATGTTCCCTAACCCACCCTCTTATCCTGTCCTCTTCAGCAACATTATACAATGCTCGCCCACGGATTTGAATTTTTAATTTTCAATCCTTTGATATACGATGGTCATGTCTCCGATTAGGTGACAGAAGGGTTCATCAACCACTCAACCCCTTTGTGCTCAAATTCAATACAGTCGGAAGTATTTCGATCTGTCATCTTACGTCTCACGTCCTTGTCTTTGCATCAACCCTTCTTATACGATTAGCTATATATTCACCCATCACTGCATCCTGTCAGGTTATGAGTCTTCAATCTGCTATTCACACACAAAGATGCAGACCTGTGTGTACAGAAAACACCATAACGTTCCCATGGATGAACCATCTACTTTTGTGAACAGCATTGTGTTCTACATCGCAATGAAAAGAAAAACAAGAAATTAAAAAGGAAGAAAGCAAACCATAAGAAAGGATTATCCTTTTGAAATGCGAGTTGTAAGCGTGGTCTAGCTCTTTCTCTCGCTCTCTCTTTCTTTCTCTCTCTCTCTCTTTCCCACAATCGCTCGCGTAAGCACGGTGTCTGGAGGCGGTTTAAAAATGTTAAGCAGGAAACTTTTTCTTTCCTTTCACGCACGATTGTTCAAAATACGAGGTTGAATCGACAATATCATTTCTTAGCAATACAGTGGGAAGCGTGGGTCTAATCAACGCAAAATACATGTGAGCGTTCGGATCAGGTTCTATTCGATGAATATTCAGTATGCTTGTAACCAGTTCGGTAACAGACATTCACACAGTATGCAAAGATAATGTTACGTCTAATAATGGGTATGTAATCAACAAAGATATATATATATATATATATATATATAGGGTGCATATCAAAAATGCAAATACAAAAATAAAAGCAACAATGCACTAATATTGCCACTGTCATTCAACGCAATTAACAGGCCTGCCAATTGGAAAACAAAACAAAAAGCCAATTAAATTACTTTAGTTGCAATGCTCACAGCCTCACAGCCCATAGCCAGTAATAGCATGAAATGTATATCATAGGACTCTCAATACTAAGCATATGTACTGTAAAACACATACGCGAACATTAAGGTAGTATCCTTGCTTGAAATTCCTGTGATGAGTGCAGGTCATACATACATCGATTAATTAGTATAGCTAACAATTAGTGTTGTTCTATGCTTGCAGAGGCCCCATAAGTATACTGTGCCACATCTGAAATACCACGTAACAACCTGGCCTTCCTCTCTCTGAAAATGCAGTGTTGTTAACACATTTTAGCCTGTTTTTAATAATAATTTTATTAAAAGTAACCAAAGTTTCATCAATTTATCATGAGTCTGTACCACCAATCCATCAGTTAATTACTACGTGTTTACTACTCCTTTCCCCTGACCCCTGTGATAGGCCATCCAAAGGAGTTACGAGAAAATTTTATTAAGTATTCCTCACTTTCAACTCAAGATGTCTTCTCATCGGTGCAGCCGGCTGCACCTAGTGAGTAGGTCGATGATGTTGCACTAATATCGGGATAAGGGTAACAGGGATATGAGTGTAATAGCGGGAAGGGGGTTATCACTTTGGAAGAAACCCTGCTACAAGGAATCTCCAAATTGTGAGTATTCTTCTCCCGATGCAATGTAGACCTAGGGCGGTGAGGGTCTATTCCACAATTGCAACCTATGGACTATGATCTACGAAAGCCTAAAGTGATCTTTCTCAACAACAGAAGCAGTGTTCGATTTGTGATAAATTATGACGGGGGGCGGATACTAACACTAGTGGTTGCCCGTAAGTTGAAACGTACTACCTGCTTGGGTAGAAATACAAAGATTTTATCCCTGATTAGGATGATATTCGAATTCAATAACCGGGGATGAAATACTCACGCACCAGGGAAAATCCCCGACACGCCCCACGGCAAATCGAACACAGAAGCATTTATCGGCTTGTGTTAGTGAATGTTCCACAGGATATCATTCTCCTCAACCCGCCAAAATCTCGTAGGATCCCTGTGAAAGTTACAAAAATCACAACTAACCATGATTCAAAATTGATGTACTCAAAGTTTGCTATGTCATTGTCGGATTTCGTTGCCTAGAGTCAACTTAAATAGTGATAAACTGGAGTTGTGGATTCACCACAGGAAGCTGTAATGCTCGTGAGTATTTGATCCAAGACATCCAAGACACCATCTCTATCGTGCCATTTTAACATCTTACTTTGTTTTCTTAAGAAAGTTTTGAGAACTAGTTGGTTCTATTAAAAATCTATTTAGAACTCGAGGGAAAAAGGGAGGAACTGAAATCCTTTTCGTTCTTTTGAATTTGTTTACTACCCTCAGACATCTATGGCTCAGGCCAGGATGGAGTCAGGGAAAGTATGTGCGGAGGGGCGGCCAAGGCGTAAGTTGAAGGCCAGGTCTGACTGAAGAGAAACCATAGAAAAATCTGTGGTCGGTCGCTGGCATGGAACCCAGAACCTCCCTTCCCTCTCCGTTAATTTCGATCTTTGCTTTCTCTTTCTTAATACTGTCATGGAATCGTATCGGTCTTGCTTTTCCTCTAAAACGTTAGTACTAATTTTGGAATGCAGAATAAAAGGAAATTCAAAAAATCTTCTAACAAGAATTGCTAATGACATAACTATACGTATTTGTTTTATATCTTGATATTACGTCTTAATCTTTCTGGGAAAGATGTCAAAAACATAATATTACTGACATAGAGTAAAACTTTGGTAATAAATTGAATGAAGT
The DNA here is from genome assembly GCA_022664845.1 of Lepisma saccharinum. NCBI lineage: Eukaryota > Metazoa > Arthropoda > Insecta > Zygentoma > Lepismatidae > Lepisma > Lepisma saccharinum. The sequence continues at coordinate 51,117 of JAGDQP010011795.1, forward strand.
AATAACATCCTGTTTATATTAGAGCATGTTATTTATACAGACTTCTTATCTTATCTGCGTTATATATTAGTGAATCAGTGTAGCTACATGCAGAAGGTCACGGCTACAGAAACAAAGTTATGTGAGGAAATATCGCAAATCTTGTATGTTACGTGTGACATTGTGCTGAAATGTTATCAACTGCAACAATTTGGGAAACTCTGAGAAACTAGCCTGAAGCAGAAATATATTTTTAAAACAATATTTCTCTTGGATTGTTCACTAAACTATAGAAGTGAACAGTTTATTATTTCAGTTATCGACACTTTTGTTTTGTTGTTCATTTGCTATACAATTTACCATGTCAGTCTTTCCTGTTAGCATTTTTTCTTGTCAGTCTTCATAGATATTTACACGTGCTATTCCTGGCGAGTAGATATTGAACGTTGTGCTTTGTGATCCACTTTACTGTAGATCCCGTCCTTAGCATTACATCTTCATCCAAACGTGTCGTGGTTTTATGATACATTGTAATGTAAAAAGAATTTATTACTTTGTACATGCTAAATATATACTTACTGCTATGCAACCCGCAACTCATATTATCAACCGATAGCATAAATAAATGATGTTCCCGCATAAAAAGCCGCTACTGAGATCACAATACTCTGATTAATGGGCCCCCAAGACCTCAGAAACGGAGAGCTAAATTTGACTTATCTAACTCTGAATGCACAGTTACAAGACAGAGAGACATATTAATAATAATAAGAGACCTCCTCGCTCCACATTTTAAACATTTTTTCAAGATATTAAAAAAAGTAAGAGTACTATCAAAAATGTAAGCGCATAGCGCACTAGAACTTACCAATTACTATGAAATACAATGGACAGCTATCTCGAAATCTTGTCGATTGATGAGTGCTGAGATTTCAATTAAATAATGACGTCATAATCTTTGAAAACGTATCA